>JAAXYV010001082.1:0-10237 GCA_036851875.1 Novacerus sp. FZ-2019
TTATATTTCTTAAAGTTATTTGGTTAATGTGACTTGCAGTATTTATTCAAAATATGACCTAGTCCCAAATTATGGCATGTCTCCTAAGATGGCCGGGTGTAAAAATTGAAAGTTGGAAAGTAGGCCGGGGTCTTGAAAGATGGCTGGCTTTTACATTGCATTCATAGAAACATACTGGCATATATAGGGTATACAACGGTAGAAAAATATGAATTCATGTTTTATAGGCTAAATGAATTGATTGTGTTGATATTATTCACCCTACCGAAAGTATTAACCATAGAAAAAGTTGAGAGAATGCGATATAAAATACGAGTTTTGGAAATTGGCCGGATCTCAATAAATGGCCGGCATCTAAAGAAGGTCGGGGTAAATAAGGTCTAGTTTGGAAGATGACCGGAAGGTCATCTTTTGAATAAATACGGTATGTTGCATATTTAATAATTAGCATTTAGATTAAATTAATATATAATTTAGCTGTTCTGTTAGTTCATTGAGCCAATGTAACTGATCAGCCATTGTGCTGGACATGCTGTCAGTTGAATAAAGCGAATACAATACAATACTTAAGAACAGGGAAACTTTAGACTGACACTCTTGGCTCAGCAGAAGTGTTAGCAGAAATGTAAAGGTAGCACGTCAAAATACCTCGGCAAAAACATCTCGGTCAAAAATAACGCGGACAAAAATACCTTGCCAAATACCTTAACTATAGAGGTGCAAAGATCCCTAGCTAACTCCAAATACCCTAACTATAAAGCCAGATCTCAGTGCAAAAATCCTTAGCTAATTCTAAAAAACTTAACTATAGAGCCAGATCTCAGTGCAAAAATTTCTAGGTAACGCCGAATACTTTGACTAATAGAGCCAGATCTCAGTGCAAAAATCCGTAGCTAACGCCAAATACCTTAACTATAGAGGTGCAAGAATCCTGAAGGTTTTTGGCGTTAGCCACGGATTTTTGCATTGAGATCTGGCTCTATAGCTATAAGGTATTTGACCTTAGCTAGAGATTTTTACCTTTATAGTTAAGATATTTGGCGAGGCATTTCCAACCGAGTTACTTTGACGCCGCGATATATTGACCGAGGTATTTTGATATGGAGCCAAATTTAAATTTCCCACCATTGCAACTACTAAGTAACATGAGTCTTCCTTATGGTCGCAATACCATCCGCCAGATGTATGTTATGTAAGGGACGGTGGTAGTAAACATGACTGAATCGTCCCCTTAATCTGAGTGCAAAAGAAACGATCCCAGTGTACCCTGAACTTCTAGATAGACTTTACATAAACCCCCATGTGATATTACGGAAAATTTGTTGGAAGCCGCTTTGAATGATCGTATTCAGTTATTCATATTAAGCCGTTTCATAACCGTTTAATTCTTGATTTGTTTATAAATGCTATTAATTAATGTATGTATGGTAGTGTGGCTATTTTGAGTGTTTTGTTTAGGCTGCATTGTAATTGTAATTCATCCCATTTTATATCTTGTCCCGAAACCACTATAGCTTTCCTATATCTGAAGAACCATATAGCGAGCTCCAGGCTTAAATCTGTGATTTGAATCAGCTCCTGAATGCAAAGTATATGGTTCCTAGGATATAGTCATGATGTAGAGGTCTAAAAGTTCCACTAGGAAAATCCAGCAGTACCTTTAACGTCCCACGTATAAAGGAGTAATACAAAATTTCGAACCCTTATTATAAATAATAGGGATATGATAGAAATAATTGTACTACTCCTCTATACGTGGGACGTTAAAGGTACTGCTGGATTTTTCTAGTGGAACTTATGGACCTTATATCATGACTATATTCTAGGAATCATAAACCCATTCATTCAGGAGTTCTAGAAATCATTGCAGGGGTTCTCCCTTCCTCTGAATACATGAGACCGGATACTATGATATAGTCATGATCTTCAGGTCCATAAATTCCACTAGAGAAATCCAGCAGTACAGCTAGTGTTCGCTCTATGGTTCGGATATAGGAAAGCTAAAAAGGTTTCGGGACTCGGGACAAGATGCGTAATACTTGTATAAAACCAGCTTAAGAGCAAGACTATACATAGTATCAATAGGTGTCGAGTTGGCCAGTGGTAAATATAGCAGGATGAAGTTAGTTTCCATTGATCTGAACGCTCCTTTGTATCTGGGGTAGGGGTTATGATTGATGTTAAATATTTATAGGTATCATACATGTATTAACGACTGACTACGGATCTTAAAGCTCATCTGTAAAAACGTAAAAGCTACTGAATGTAATAATATTATTTGCTGTAAACCTTGATTTGAAACTTTGTGTACAAGATTTTATCTGAATATTTACTTTGTCGTCATTGTTGAATGAAAATCATGAATCGTTTGATGTGGAGTCGAAGATGCAAGTAAACGAACGACACGAATGGAAAGAAACTAACATTATAGCCTCAGAATCATGAAGCATGATGATTCTCATGTCTTAGATTAAGTTAAAATTGAATCAGTAGCTGTTTTATTCAATCCTTATAAGGATAAGATAAATCTAACCTAACCAAGCCAAACCTTAAAGCAAAGATGTGATAGGTATGATCCTAAGTATAGGTAAAGGAGGCATGATGATGCCTCCAGATTCTGAAATTACAACGGAGAAACTTCGACCGGACTGAACTTACACTCAGGAATAGAATATAAAGCTTGAGAATTTTGGGTCGGACAAAGAAAAACGGACTACGAGACGGCCTGAATGTATGTGCGGTTGGTTGTTTGGTTGCTCCTTTGCTCCTCTGCCTGCCTGACTAGCTAATTGAATCGGCAGAAAAATCAATGAGAATGACCATGTTTGGAGATCCGAGGATTTTTGGCCCCGATGTTGTCTGGCTTCCGAGATGTGACTGAGTTGAGCTGTGTTTTATGCTCCGTTCGTGTCGTGTCTCTTTCCAGGTAGAATTGTATTGTATGGGAGCTGAAGAGATTGGAGAAATCTCATCAGGAGAGACAGCTATAAGTTCATCAGTATGTTGAGTTGAGTAGAGAGTTCAGTCAGATCCTCTTGTATGGCCAAGTTAAAAGGCTTCTCCAATTTCATCACGACTTCTTATAAATGTGGCAGGCTTATGAACTCATATCTGCATGTCTACGTGCATGCACATAAGTACTCATCTCCATTATGCTACATATGTCTGCGACAGGCGAGTAAGTAGTACGTACATGGATATTTTATCTTCAGAGCACTATTGCTTTGCTACCAGAGAATATTGTAATAATGATGCTTCGTTTCATGTTTCAGTGTTCATACATCACTATCGAATATTTTTCCTACTTTGCATTTTTCCATCTATCTTTCTTTATCCATGCTGCCAGCCGTGTGAGGCAAGCCATCTAATATGGGATCAAGTACTGACGACTGAACTGAAGGAAGTCGTCCCCTGTGCTTTATATATTTTATATTTATACTTAAGCAATAAATAGAAAAGAAATAGAAAGAAGAGAACAAAACAAATGCATCGCCATGTCAGCTTGAGCTACAAATACTGGATAATTGGTTTTGGTTGTTTTATGGTCCTATTGTGTGTCACACACACATTGTCAATGTCAATTCATACTTAGGAATTGTAAGCAAGAGCAGTCTATTATCCCTCCTTCTGTTTTAAGCTCTCTTTTGAATGCATTTGGTTTCTGTGTAATGAGAGAAATCTAAGAGTGCAATAAACTTCTTCCTGGTCAAAGGTCTAAGCCACCGTCACCGTCCTCATCCCCACTGCTACATTCTTCACTTCACACAAGTGTACTTTAGGATCGAGGATAAAGAAAACTTTAAAGCTTTGAGCAACCAATTTACTGACCAGTTGAGATTTTCTATTTTAAAATTAGAAAGCCCAATAGCGATAATTATGAAAGGGTTTACATTGACCTTGTGAAGGTGACCAATTTTTTTCACAATATATATAACCAAAATAGATAATTCTGTCTACCTGCTACACCACTCTTAAGTTAACCTTTCACTCAAAAGAAGTTGACCATCCCCAACCGTCATTTTTTCAACAACCTTTTATCTTCAGTCTCGCGACATCGCTTGCTCGTCTTCACAATCTACAATGATTCTCTAGATGTTTATCGTCTATCGTCACACAACACACAAATTCCATGAGTAATGAGAAGAGAAAACTTCCTTGTATGTAGCATGCTGCTTGGCCTGGTCATCTAACTCTAAGTAAGTTCAAGTAATTTTCCGTTCTAACTTCCATCCAACCAGTCGATTGCTATTGCTGTTCGTAGAAAACGTCCCAAAATATACTTCAGCTGTGTGTTTCTTCAACCTGGTTTCCTCAACAATGAAAGGGATGCTGACTGAAGGTCTTCTTACTAAACATCTTTCAAAGATTCAGAAAAAAATTGGAAGCATGAGAGCAGCAAAGCATCAGAATTACTTCATCTTAGCCTTCCAATATGTACACCTTTCTAAGGATCAAAAGAATATACAATATAATATACCTTAGTGCTAACGAAAGACCAAGCATCAGGTAAGCAAGCACCCTATAACCGACCACCCCGACCTAATATACGAAAGTGCACTGCAATAATATATTGAACAGGGGCTTCATCAACTGCGTAGCGTAGTATACATACCTATCCTAACTAAACTAAACTATAATTTCTCTATATACAAAGACTACGTAACGATAGGCATACAGATAAAGTAGGTACACCGTACACTGACGGCCACATGCAATCCTTCAAAGAAACATTCTTTCATACAAATAAAATAAGATGCAATACCTACCTGCTCTCCTACAGTACATGTCTGATTGAAGAATCCAAAGGCTAAAGAGGAGGTTTAACCTAACACTGCCACCATAGTAACTCCTAACTAAAAGAAACTTTTCTTAGCGTGGGAAATGCAGTGTATAGTATACACACAGTAGTCTAGTAGTCAGTCACAGAAAAGTAGTGTGTAAGCGTAGTTTACGCAATAATATGATGGACTTATCCACGTACGTATGATTAAGAAGACTCCCATCACACACAACAACCAGTCAGCAGTAGTCAGCCAGCACCAGCTCTATGCTATGAATACACACACATACATGCATACAAATACACACACAAGTATAATATTATTATTATTCTTGTGTTTACTCCTACTCTGCCTACGAAATACTCACATTTTGTGATATTGTGATGTGTTATGATGTGACCGAGTTATTGCATTCCCGTCCTAGCTCCCTATTACCTACACGCTTGGTTGAATTCATGATTGTATTATTGGCAAAGTGTTGCTTAGTAAGGGTAAGACGACATATGGATGGAACGGAAGCAATCGAAGTCGAAAAGTATGACAGAAGGCGGACCGAACCCTTTATTATAGAAAAGAAGATTTTTGATAGGATCTTATCCAGGAAAAGCAATATGGTATACAGTTAAGTTCAGACAAAAGTCATTTCCTCCGGTTCTAGACTTGACAGGATTGAAAATAGTCTCATCTATAAATACATAGCATGCATACAAGGGACACTAAAAATACAATATTTAAATCAGTAAGGAAGGAACAAAAATTATTTTCCCTCCAAACTCAACCAAAAGCGAAAGTTCCAAATTCTTGACTTTAGCCTACGTTAACTTAAAATTTAATTTAGCTCAGCTGAACTGAAAGCTGTCTGAAAGAATTTAGTCCTTCACCCCGTCATAAACTATTGTTTCCTTATAATCCTTTCGTCTAGCAATGTTGTACTTAAAAATCAAAGAATACCTACTCGGTGTCTACTGCCATTGTCGTGCACCAATATAGAAGTCATAGTGTACTTATGGGGATGGGTACTAACCAAAAAAATGCGCGGGTGGAATAAAGGTATATGATTATGGTACATATGTATGTAGTATGTATTTCAGGTAAAATTTTATATGGCATAGTGTATAATAAGTAGAAATAGGCAGAATACAATTAATACGTTCACTAGTTTGACTGAATGGAAAGTGGCATGTTAAGTTGGTTAGGAATATGTGAGATCCCATCCCAGTCACCACCTCACAATCCATTCCACAAGTATCCTAGAGCCTGAGAGCCTGCATTATTGCTTCGCATATAGGTGTATGACCCGAAGGTGAGTTCTAATTTAGTTCAAGATGGATACATATACTGTATACTATATATATGTGTGTGTGTATATAAATATATATATATAAGTATGTATATCTGTATGTACAACATAGAAAGGAAAGGATGAGTAGAATTGAGTAGAAGAGGAGGCAAACGCCTGGCGGTTGATGGTGGATGGCTGTCGGTCCCATTCCATCAGAGGTTGGAAGAGCTAGAGCAAGTTGGAAGAAAGTGTATCACATCTGTCAGATGGGTCTATAAATTGTAAGAAGAGATACCTCTTAACGGATGCAGAGTCAGGTGCGGAAAAAGGATGCTGACCAAGAAAAAAAGATGTTCTGCATCCTGCAGCAGAGATCCGAAAGAAGGGAGCCTTAGAGTTAGAAGAAGAAATTTCAGATCACACCTGGCTCACCTCAAGTTCCCTATATGTACGAACGAGGAGTATAATGTAAAAAGAGTCAGAAGTGGTGGCAGTGGCCAGCGTCTGCTAGTAGTAGTAGTTTTTAACGCACGCGAGAAACTCTCCGATGAAACGAGAACGAGACTTAAATTCAGAAGAGTATTAACCAGAAGCCACCTTTAGTTTTGTCTGATCAAAGCATCTGTCTTTTACTTAGTGCAGAAATTAAGTTGCAGCAGGTTGGCTAGGCCAGTTTACAAACGTAATACATGCAAATGATCCTCCTTTCTTTGGCCGTGCTCACAATACTCACTCACTCCACCGTCCCACCGGCTTCATCAGCACCAGGTTTGCAATTGAGAAGAAATGGCTTAAGATGCTCATCTGATACTGATAATACCAACTGACCAGCAGAGCAGCCAACAAACAAAGAATAACAGGTGACAGATTGAGCATCTGCATGGAAAAGGTTGGGCACGTGCGGATGAAGACTCATTAAAATTGATGTAGGTACAATGATTGTTAAGAAGAGGACCGTGTGCTGCTAGTGCTGGATACTGTCATTACATACAACATGTTAGTTATAGGCACGGGTCTTCGTTTCTCTCTCTCTCTCTCTTTGCATTATCCATGTACAAAAAGATGATTTTATTCTTCGACTCCAACTACAAGTTGGATTGGAGTAGTCTGACCAGCTCACAGGGAGAATTCAGTTATTAAAGTACATAGTTAGTTAGTTAGTACATAGTATTCCATTCAGTGTGTAGAGATTCAGATATAAAAGAATTACTGTCTTGATACTCGTGTACTTTGTAGAGAGAGGAAAGAGGGACATAGTATCTTTTAGAAAAAGAGTTTAGAGTTTACAGAGGTTTGCCAAGGGAGTAAAGTGAGCAGACAGGGCAGGACAGGAAAGAGTATATAATGCAAGATTGGCCAAAGCAAGAAGAAGCAGAGTGGAGCAGAGTGCAGAGCAGAGCAGACTCAAAGCGAAAGAGTTGTTCTGCAACTAAAATATACATTGCAGGGAGGCAGAAGAATAGGATGGGGATGCATGATGCGATAGGTATAGGATACGGTGTGATGGTAGTAGTTGTGTAGTGGTTGGTGATGCTTGGTAGCGAAGCATGGATGGGATAAAGGATGATAGAGAAAGAAAGAAACAAGAGAATAAACAAGTGAAGTAAGTTCAAGAAGACTGACTCCTTCTGTTGTCCTGTCACAGTGTTTTTCAATAAGTAGCCAGGCCAGAGTAGTGGTGGTGGTGGTGGTGGTGTAGCAAGCAGCGGCAGTAGTAGCAGCAGGTCAGCCAGCCTCTTAGGCCAGGATGAACCTGCTCTTCTACTTGGCTTGGCTAATGGATGGTGAAGGGTTGAAAGAATAGAGAATGGGACTTCCGCTGAAAATCAGAGTAACGGCCGATCCAAACATAATGAAGGGATTAAAGAAACAAGTCTTAGCCATTCCTGTGTTCTATGATGTGTAAATATCACATTGGACAGTAAATGAAATGAGACAGAGAGTATATTATAGTAGTAGTGGAGGGAGGGAGCAGATATCGAAACGTGGATGTTTTGCAAGAAGAGTCAAGTTGGTGAGAGATAAGATCGACTGTGTGAAGATTTCGCCAATGGTCACACCTCTCTTCTCTAGGATGAGCAATGGGTGAGCTCGCAATGTAATTATTTTGAAAGCAGGCAAATGAAGAAGCTATTCTTCTTGATTCATGTCATTATAGTGGGATTATTCATTGTGTGGAGATGTGCGAAGAAATGATGTGGAGATGAGTGCGGAGGAAATGGACCGGTTTCGTCTTTTCCGGCCTTGCGAAGAAAAAGTTGAAATTTTCTTATGAGAAGCTCCAGAAGGTTTTTCATCCGTTTCCTCTTCTGCATCTTCTCCCTCGTCTCGTCTCGTCTCTATCACTATCACCTCACCTTCTGCCGACAATGAGTGCGTTTCCCAATATTTTTTTTTCTACTCACTCACTCACAAGCTTGAACAAGACTTGACTCCTGAGATCATTTGTGATCACAATAGGTGTACAAGCGCTTCCTTTCTAAGACATATGGCAAATATAAAGATACATGTACGCACTACGTCAGTCAGGAAATCGGATGCTTTGGGGGAGCATGAACATATGCATTGTTGTGGAGCAAGAGCAAGCTCTCTTCTATCTATTTGTGTGTACTCTAGTAGTTGTTGTTGTCTACTGTGTCTACTATTATACTGCACATGCAGTGGCTTTGCCTTGCTTTCAACTAGGTATATAGCTTCTACAGCTATGGCTTGGCATTGGCTTCAGTTGACTTGACTTCATCACTCTACTCTTGGGAAAGACGAACGAACTGCGTAGCATACCAACCCACCAACAAGTACTCTACCACACATACACACCACTACACACTTACTACTTATTACTTACTACATACAACAACTACTACAAGTACTCCATACATATTCCATACAAATGCTAACATACGACTTAGTACACCATACACTACAGCAATGTATTACACATAGTTAATATTATTATTCATACTTCTCTAAGTAGAGTTCTATTCGTCTATACCTGTGTCGGGTCCTTCTTATCACATCAAGTCAAGCATAATTTTCTCCCAAATATGATTCGTCCTGTAACGATTAAACTTTTTACCTTAAACTTCACCTGAGTTTTCTTTGTTATAGATTCTGGAGTCTGATCTGGACCATATCAATACTCTATATTATATATAGTCATACTCTATTAACTATACTGCAGCGGCCTTGCTTCATGTTCATACTCAGGCTAGGAGCCAGCAGGTTTCCTTCAGATTCTTTTCCATACACTATATGTACACAGTGCACAGTTCTTTGTTTGCTGTTTGTGCAGGGTGACTAGACTGGTTCAGGTCTGCATCAGGTGCTATTGAGGAGAGATGAGCTGTATTTCAACTACCAATGTATATGTATATGTAAGGTCGTCATCATCCCAGTCCCGTCCCGTCTGTGTTCTGGCGATGTTGCTGGCCAGAAAACATCCCATTACCTAATATTAATTGACTCAATTCAGTCACAAGTTTCATCTGTCACAGTCTACTGATATTATGAGTACTGAGTATTGACGATGAAGATAAGAACGAGAGAGAGAGAGAGAAAGAGTGAGAGCACACAATCATCCTACAATGAATATAAATATAAACTGAGCAGAATCAGAAATCATAAAGCTCTGCAAAAGCCTGAGCGGATCACATATGCAAAAGTCAAAGTCAAATCGTGTCTTTAAAACATCCAAAATCACATAGTATATGCCTGTTTGTATTATTATTGCAGTGTGTCTCTACTTAATAGACTTGACTTGACAACCCGCATTTAGTATGTAATGTATAATGTATGTATATTGTAATAATGGACAAGAGCTAATCAATCTCCACCTAAACGCGTTTGTAAAGATTACATGGGCTGACTGACGATGAGTACAACAATAGACAGAAACAGAACAGAATGTCTCTATTTGCTTCTCTCTCGCTCTCTCCTCTCCTCTCTGTATTGTATAGCACTTGCCGTGGTCTATCTGTCTGTGTATTTCTCTTTGCTCTCTCCTCTCCGCTCTCTGTGAAAACTAAATGTGTGGTCAATGTTATTATGGATTGTGGAATGACTAGGACTTGAGAGTGAGTGATGAAAAAAGTTTTGTATTTTTGGAGATGATGTTATTATCAGGAGGACGGGAGTCCCGCATTTAGTATTTTTCTGTGTCAATCTTTTATCAAAT
>JAAXYV010001083.1:0-10235 GCA_036851875.1 Novacerus sp. FZ-2019
AACATTTCTTTTAACTTCTTTTTGAACCTAACTGTGTTGGTAATGAGTTTGATTTCAGGTGAGAGGTTGAGCCAATATATACTCGCGTTATGGTTAAACGATTTTTTTCCAGTTTTTGATCTTGGCATATTAAGGTAATGATAATGAACATTTTTTCTTGTGGATCTCTGTATCACGTTGGACAGATGCAGATAATCACTATCGAACGCAGGGCAATGTCCATAGTACATTGAATGCGTTATTGTTAGTATGGCATATTTATAGAATTGAAATGGAAACAACCATTTCAAA
The DNA here is from genome assembly GCA_036851875.1 of Novacerus sp. FZ-2019. NCBI lineage: Eukaryota > Metazoa > Arthropoda > Collembola > Entomobryomorpha > Tomoceridae > Novacerus > Novacerus sp. FZ-2019. The sequence continues at coordinate 292 of JAAXYV010001083.1, forward strand.
TTCTTGGTAATGTCAACTTTAACTTGATCATATCTGCAGGCGTTCAATGTAAACCTCCCAGCTCGTCTTACTATGCCTTCAATGCGATTTAGGTTGCCCTTATCAGTATTCATCCAAATGCACGCCATAAAATTTAACACTGAAAAGATATATGCATCACATATGACTTTCTTATTTACGATATTGAGGTGTTTTTAAATGGGGTAAAGTGCCCAAAGGGTTGAATTACATTTCTTTGCCACTAAGTTAATATGATCCGTCCACCTTAATTCATTATCAATCGTTAGCCAAAACTTCCAAAAATACTGAGGCAGAAGATTGTGTATCATTGAGACGTGACTGTATTTCTACAAGAACAGGGCAGTAGAGTTCACAGTTATGTCGCAGCTAGGAAAAATTATGGTTGTCGATGTCTACTATTATTATCTCTTCTAACAATTTCCAATATTCTTTGACTTCAAACACTATGGTTATCTATTTCAGGGAGAGTGAAAGTTGACAGCTCAAGCTATTCAAAATAAAAATGTTCGCAATCACCCAACAGAGTTATAGTTTCACAAGTATGATTAAAGATTCTTGAACTTAGTATGGTGTCTTATTGCTCGGTATAATACCGAGTTTCTATGCATGTCCAATGCAAATATCACCACCAGTACCTGGTGCTGTCAAAGCAGCTCATTTACGTCATTACATACTTATTGAATATGTAGTATTTTTATTTATTTTTTACACGATTAAGAGTCAAGATTTACAGAAAACCATAATGTTCATTTATATACCATCATTTCATGCAACTGGAATATAGAATTGTGCAAACAAACATCGATGAAAGATTTTGCCAAAGGTAATTTATGTACTATTAACTGTTAGTTGGTATTGTTAATATTTATTTGTTTGACATAAATTATTTATAATGTGTATACACAAAATGGTCATGTGAGCAGATATTTTTAAATTATTTGAATTAAGAGCATGTTCAAAGAAGTTCATAACATGCACTTATTCAAGTATACTAGTAATATTATTAGCGGTATTATTTACCATATTATATATTATTTGCATAAAAGCAGTAAAATTTGTATTGAATTTTATTTGAGCATCTAACCAAACCTGAAATTTCTGCTACAGTTTATTCTATGAGTGCATATTATTATTCTCGAGTGATTTTCTAAACTGTTTCATAAACATTTTTATAAACCCACAACTGTTTACTGTACGGTAGGTGTTCTGAAAGTATTACAAACAAGTGTAAACATTTCAATATACAGCAAGTTACTCATCCGTGTCTTAATTCGAACCCATGAGAAAGAATATGCCATAGCCGAGATCCTAAACTTAATATTTGTTCTCCAATATCACTAACTTAAAATTAACCTACGATGATATGCGTACATAAAGATTAATGTTTACATCACATAATAAACGGTCTTTATTTTGAGTGCACTTGAGTGTTGTAATCTGGTTGAAGGAAGATGTTTTATGAATTTTTATTAGATCTAGATGTTAAAGCAAAAAATAAAGTAGTGTTCGATTATAGCAAATATTTTTTCATGCGTTTTGTCTTGAGATATCATGTCGCGCTCGTCATCATTATATAGGTAATTAGAATTTAGTAATAAAAAATGTAAATGTTAAGTTAAATGAGCCATAATAATATTACTTTAGATCTATATAACTCGATGATGATAACGCAATATTTATAAAATCATTTCCTTTTATTTATTTATGAAAGTATTACAGGTAAGTAATAAAAAAGTTAAATGTTAAATTAAAGGAGCCATAATAATATTACTTTAGATCTATATTTATAACTCGATGATGATAACACAATATTTATAAAATCATTTCCTTTTATTTATTTATGAAAGTATTACAGGTAAGTAAAGGCAGATTATTAAAGTAAAAGTGAGAAGTTCAACAGAAGGGATATTTATTGCGAATGCGAAATCATTCAGATTGGGCGGCAGAAATTTAGCTATATGATTGGGCCACCTCGCTCAGACGGCCAATGAGATTCTAACGCATGTATCTCTACTGACAGATCGGCAAGTGCAAATTTTGTCTCTTCTCGAGTTCACAAGATACCCAGCGCAGCAGACAAGACCATACATACATATAACCAATTTATTTTGTCTGCTAGAATTTCGTTTGGATCATTTATTGGTGGTATTCAGCTAAATCAGTCGTTTCTGATTTTTGCTGCATTGGGTGAATTTTGCATTTCCTTACTTACCCATTTAGTACTTAACGAAGTGACGTGTCGGATACTTGTTTGTAATCATCTTCCGGTAGCTTTTGGATTGTAATTTCGTTGATTCAGAAGGTAGGTATTTTACTTAGGTTGTTCTATTGTAACACTCAACCTCTTCCCCATCCTTCCTATACCCTCTTTGGTGTTGATTCAGACGTTTTTACAACCAAAGTCACATCACTTACAAATATAATCCACGTCATTTTACCGTCACCATTGTAGATTTACATTACGTCAGTTGAGATCAGATCAGTAGGATTAACCTTAGCTGAGTTTGTACTTGCAGTTTAGTTATACTTCCTGTACTTAGTACATACGTGTCCTTGCTGAAGACAGGATCGTAAATCTGCTCTGTAATCGCTCAGCTAACTTCTGATTGACTTTATTATACATTTTGACAGAATTGAGCGTTGAAAGGACAACGTATAACTCGCTGTTACTAAGTTTCAACTGGAATTCCATCCTACAACCAGTTAAGCAACAAAGAAGTCGGCGTCAGGTGTATCCGTACTTAATTAAATAGCTGTGATATACCAATATGGCTCAAAGCAGTATAATTTTGTGCTTTTTCTTCGCACTGTGTTGTGTTCTAAATTTCACAGTTGCTCTGAAAAGGGATGATTGTGAAGGTAAGCATAATACTTATTATAATGATAAAATAAAAAAGATTAGAAGCAATTGGTTTTCAAGTACGTCATTTTTTAATCTTTAATTGTGTAATATATGTTTTTTGTATGTTTTTTCAGTCTGTATGTCAGTAATGGACAAATTTGGAGATTCACTGTCAGACACTGAACGAAAAAATCCCAAAGTTATTGAAAATAAGTTCCGAGATTACTGCAGTGAAGCCAAAGGAAAAGAAAACCGTTTGGTAAGATATCTTAAATTGATTCAATTTCGGCTTGAAGGAATTGAGTGGGATTACTTCAAACTTACAGAATAATATTTGTACCTTTAGTGCTACTATATCGGAGGACTTGTCGAATCCGCTACTGGAATTTTAGGTGAAATGTCGAAACCTTTGTCTTGGAATATGCCGTCCGATAAGATTTGCGAGAAACTGAAAAAGATGGACTCTCAAGTTTGCGAGCTACGTTATGGTTAGTTTCTTGAAATGTATTTTGCTGCAGTATTAAATTTTCGTTGTAATTTGTATTTTTTGGTTGATTAATTTATAGACAAATCTATCGACTTGAAAACTGTTGATCTGAAGAAGCTCAAGGTTCGCGATTTAAAGAAGATTCTCAGTGGTTGGGATGAGGAATGCGAAGGTTGCTTAGAGAAAACTGATTTCATCAAGAGAATTGAGGAGTTGAAACCAAAGTACATGCGTAATGAACTTTAATAACCAGCCAGTATAATAAACCAATCTGATAATGTAATTTATTTATTCATACACATTTACTATACTACATAGGATATAATATTACAAAATGCAACACCACATATTAGTCAGTTTTAAGGGTATTCTAAATTCTATTATTCTATGGTGATTGAATGAAAATTAATAAAGGACGTTTTAGTTGGTATTGAATGTGAAATTCAAAATTTATACTAATAGTACTATGTATTTTTGCATTGTATTCAGTCCAGTAGTAGTAGACAATTGGCCAGTGTCATGCTTGGAGGTGTAGCACAAATCGTAGTTATTACCTTTTTAACTTTAAGTTGAAAATATTGATTTAAAAATGTTGCAAACCTGTGTTGTTTTAGTTTTCATCAAACGTTCGTAAGAATTTATTTTAACCAGGTATTAGAGCGGGTCATTTATAGTTGTAGATTTTTTCCTAGTACAATAATTTCAAGTATACGGTATCCACAAGAAAAGTTTCCTTTGAATCCAAGGATTGATATCTGTGATAATACTCTATACTAATCGTCATTATTTGAAAAATTTAGAAATTTCTACTCACTCCTGTTTGTCCCAGAAACATTTTTTGTTGTTCAATAATCCACAGAACTTAATTTGAAGTACATTATTATACTGTGTGAAAATATGAGATATTCGCTTCTCAGAAGTCTACTCCAATTGTATTAACGTTTTAATTACTATTACATTCATGTAGAATGTAGATCTGAACGAACTGTAGTAATATATATTGTCATTACAACAATACTTTGAGCAGCTTGCTTCTATAATAACGCCGCAAGGATATTAAAATCACATAACATTATGCAATTCCCAGTTTATTAAACATGCTGTTGAGGAGATTTGTGAGGAAATAAAATATTGCTCATTATTGCAGTTGTAAATTATTGGAGTACGTGGTTATGAGCTGAAATTTGCATTTGCATTAAAAACCAATAATTTGGATATTAGAAACGCATGTTGTAGGAGACATTTATTAGGGAACATCATGCACATTAATTCTGTTTTGACTGGCGCCGTGAGTTCAGACGTCCCCGCAGGCCCGCAGAAGCCAAATGCGAATACCGGAAAATATATCCAGCGTGTGAAACATAGAGATCCCTGTGCTTCAGACGTAAACAGTCAGTCTAGGGATAGCTCCCGGATGAGAATCATCTAAGCGGATTACTAACCTACTTACAATTTCTCACTTTGGTAAAGATGGGGAAATTAAATCACAAGAAAACTGATGCAATTATTTCAGCAAAGAAAACTATTAAATCAATTGCGGAAAAGCTGAAAGAAATACCGAAGCAAGAAATTTTACAATTAAAAAGTATTCAAGCAGTGATAAGTGCCTTAGAACCACGGCTCGACCCTGACCTAAGAAATCAAAGAGAAAGCAAAAATTGCAGTCAGCAGACAACAACACCCCCACATACTTCATCGATAACCTGTGGAGAGTCAAACATTTCCACGGGATTTCACCTAAGATCAATTGGCAATTTGTACAGACGAATTGCTGGCAAATATTTTCTCATGCCAAAAAAGCTATCCAGATCAAACTTTTTCGGTGTTTTCTTCTCAATTCTCGCATTCATCTTTTACTTCGAGCTGCACACTACCCCTGGATTCACGAGACTGTGGCTCAAGTGGGAAAATGTAGACCTACGATCTGTTGAGGTAATTGCACTGTGTCATACTACCTTCACAAAATATATACCATAACTAAATTCAGCTCAGCATAATGTATATTCATTAATGAAACGAACTTAATAAATTCCTATAATCGTATTTTGGCAAGGCTTTGAATTGTTAATAATTTAATCATCGTTTATTTATTTAAATATTGTGTATATAGTAAAGATTAACGAACTATGGGGTATAATAATATTGTGCTAAACAGTAAACATTTTTGCTAAAGCCAAGTAATTGGCAGACTTACTTTGTCAAAGAATTAGACATTTTAGCTTTATTCTTTTGTACCTAGTCTTTCATTTTTGAATGTAGGTTATTTTAAAGTTATTTTAAAGTTATTTTACAGTTATTTTAAAGTCATTTAAAAAAAATGAAAGTAGTGTATCATTTCTATTCCTTCTGCCTCAGTTCAGTTGAAAGATTTTGTTGTACATTAGGAGCAACTCAGCATTTGCTTATTTGCCCCATGCCATTTATCAGTGCTCATCAATTCGATATTTCTGTGCGTACTGTTGTATTATTCAAATTAATTTAGGCACCGTACTCCTTTCAGGACTTCAGTAGAAAGCAAATAAAGCTCATATAAGAGTCTATGTAGTAAACCCTCTCATGAATGAATATGAACAGATAGAAAACAGAATTTATTATTTGCTGTTTTGTCTATGTCTACACTTCTACACACTCTAACCCTTCTGGAAAGTGTGTATAAAACTATATGCGTGTGCATTGAAAATTGAAACTTATCCTTGGTACTTCACATATACTGTTTCTAGGACCACAATTCTCCATAATTTGATTGTTTCAATTTATCTCTCTAGTGCACTATCGAAATTCCCAATTTTGCTATGGAACTGTTCCGGCCTCCAGTCTCATGTGTGTTTTGTCATAGTGTTAAATCCGTCGATCGGGTTAGCAGCATTTCTCCGTCGGATTTCGAGCGACGGTGAGCAATAACTTCTTTTGAATACATCTACAGTTCATGCATTCAAAAGCCACTGGAGCATACATATTACATTTATACCGCAAGCATAGCATAAACATTTCCTAATATTCCTAATTCAACCGACTCTAATAATTTCAATTCTGACAAATAGGATATACTGTTTTCCATCTCAGGATAGGTTTTGCGGGTAAACATGTGTAGCTTCTCGTACAGTTTGTCTGTTTATTTATACATTAACTCCAAAATCATGTCTTCAGTCTTCATGCAATGTTCATCTTTAACATCAATATAATTCCCTATCGCGGTAGACTTACCATATAATTTATATAGAGGATCATAAAATATATGACATGAAATACAAAAGCTTCTCTCTTGAATGAATTATTGCTATAAAACTAATCCTAGTCAAGCTGTTTTTTATTACAGCATTCAAGTTTGAATTTGTCCTAAGTCAGAAACAAGTGTCTTATTAATAAGTATACGTCTTATGTTGTAGTAGTATAAGTGTTTGTAATTTCAAACCTTATTAAGGGGATGATTTTAGAAGTATCGTAAGTACCTAGATTTAGTATATGTTGTATCCATGATGTCTATCTGAATCCCATAATCCTTTTCAATTCTTATGCCAAATCTGTGTTCCGATGCTGTACATGTGAGTTAAACTCACCGGTACACGTAGTACATACATGCTCCCCAATCGAAAATCTCCAAACACTCTTGTGACTCAATATTCTAGTTTGATATATTGCAGGCAGTTATCTGACTATTAGAATTCGAATACCGGATACTATACATAGAATACAATATATACAAATGCGAATGCATAGCAATTATCTTTCCCTCTATTTGTTTGAGCCTGCATGTGTGGTGGTTAAAATATAGTGAGACTAGGTGTATAGGTACGTATACGTACCGCAAGTACGAAAATAAAAGAATATACTGAACTTTTTTTAATTCTGTGGTAGATATGCCTACACAGGAAGGCCTGTCATTGTAACTGATGCCATGGCTAATTGGACAGCAACTTCAACATTCAGTTTTCAATTTCTCAAGGTAACTTCCAACCGGTGATTTATCGTATTACTAAATTCATTACAATATAAATAATTCAAAACTTTGGCAATAAAACCAACCTATTAATCACAAGTCCAAAACTTTCACACCCGCTTATACGCTTAATAATATCAAGTTCGAATTGTTAGCAAAACATTTGAATTACATTGTTAAAAGGTTAGGATATAAATCCTGTGCAAGCATTTTAAAACATATTTTACACTTAATGGATTCAAAGCATCTGCTGTTATAGTATATATTTCACTGCGATACATTAGTTCGACTTAGTTCGGAATCCAACCAAATAATATTAACCCACATTTTACACTACTAATTGCAATAACTATGTTGTAAGCAACGGAATTTTTTACACTTGCTGTGTCTACAAGTATTCGTGAGTGGTAGTTTTATCCACAAGAATTCAAAAACCATACTTACGATTATGTGGCTGGTAGCTATAATAATATATATCTTACCATTAAATAAAATCAGATCAAACATTTTAAGCATTCGGTCAAAGTCCAGCTGTGCTGTGTGAAGCAAAAGACGAACACGAAGGAGAAAAAATAATTTCCTAACACTCTCCGCAGGCAGAATGAGGATCATAAATAATGGAGGGCGGATATATTGGCCTAGAGAGGAGAGTCATAAAAGACTTGAAACGTTGCAAAATAGATTTGTGAGAGTGTGAGTTGAATTTGTAGGGTTTATACTACCCAAGGCAGTTACCAAAGTAGACAAAAGGGGCATAGATTACACTTTCACTTTGCTCACAAATAGAATTTTAGTGAAGTCACCTCCTCATTTAATTAAGTTACATACTATTAATAACATTCTTTCGAGAGATCTTTCTAACATATTGACTTGACGGGGAAAGAGTCACGTTCCCTCCACTCACTCAACTACTCTCCAAGGTGTCGGAAACTGCAAATATGGAAATATACTCTATGTATATACAGCCGGGCATGACAGAATGGGATTCTTCTTTGGTAGAGAAGGAAAGTGCTGAGTGAGCTTTCTCTTTAGTTTTCTCTATCCTCAAGAGTTTTCTCGCTCTTTTCCCTGTCATCCTTGACAAATATCAAGTACCTAGGGAAAACGTATGACTTTCCTTCTTCTTCCCATGACCTACTCAACTTCAGTTTCCCCCTATTGTGACATGTGAAGTGGAAGTATACTATAACATAGCATCATGCAGTTCAGTTCAAGTAAAACTAGAAAATATATATTATGTATACCAATATGTAAAATATTCAAAACTCAAAAGAGGAAAATCATTACGTTATACCACAGATGAAAGCATGACATTCAATGCAGTGAGAGTGTTTCTGTTGTATATATAATGTGGCTGAGAACATAAAACAGTACTATGTTAGAATCTTGTCGACTGTCGACTCTAAGGCACTATTTTGCATATGTACTGAGCATTGAGTTTATTTATGCATCTCTACAGTGCGAGTGAATTTGAGACAAGAAAGTAAATCCTAAGGGAAGTACTGTCTAGACAAATGTTTTGGGAAGTCAACTGGTACCCATATTCGTACAGTTCGGCCCCACCACGGCCTCAATCTAGGGTTCTTAGTTCTTTCTTACTAGGTACTTCTTTCTCTTATTATTATACTTTGTGCATTTTGGACCCTAGAGTTACTACAGGGAGTAAGAAGCAACACATGCATTTTTATACTTAGTGCACCAGTGAACTGACTGTGTTGGTATTAACCTTCAATGTCAGATTATTTCTGGAACGTGTAGTCCTAAGGTAAGGGCTGAATCTTAATCAGAGATCTAACTACTGTGCTGAAATACTATTCCACATCCAACCAAAATACTATAACCTCACTATTGCAGGCTACCTATTACAGAAACAAACGGAGGAACATATATGGAAGCTCAATTTGTACGTTTTTCTGATGAGCTCTCTCTTGTTTTGATCTTGTCATATAGAGTATCTACGCCGAAGGAAGCAGGTCATTAGAGCATCTGGGGGAAGACTGTCTTTTCTTTCCGTACGCGACGGAGTTCCGAAGCCTGGCAGAGGTTTTCAACATGTCTCAGGAGAGAAGAGAAAATTTTCCGTGGTACATTGGCTGGTATGTAGAAGCCTTAAAGTCTTTAATCTTTTTAGTCTTTACTTCTTAGTACCTACTCATCTACTATGTCCTACAGTAACAGCATGCAATGCATACAACGTGTTACTTTAAAAAACTGCATTGTAAAATCATAAATTCAACATTAGATTTTGTACTCTCACCTTTATCTTTGACAGAATTGACAAACCGATGCACAAACATGAAAATTAAACATACATATCTACATCATATGCATATATAGGTAAAGGTATAAGCAGAATACGTTATAGAAATACTGAGAAATTCTTATAGCTTTACGTATGTACTGGTCTGTTCAAAGTATAACAGGCAAGGACTATGAGATCGTTCTTATAGCGGGGGCGTTCAGCGTTCTTAAATGCATACCGAGCTCTTGCTATAACCACTTAACAGAGGGAGGCAATGTCGGTCGACTTCAGTAGGCGGGATCCAAGTGTTATGATTGGCTGTACATTATTTCAAGGTTGTCTCAGAATTCCAACTATCTATCTGTACACTATAGTGAGCAAGTCCCTTTCCCTCAGCTTCTCTGCGGTAGGCAGC
>JAAXYV010001084.1:0-10235 GCA_036851875.1 Novacerus sp. FZ-2019
CTGATTAATTTTATTATTGTGTTGTACGTGTTGCGCAAAGCAGCCATGACAAAGATGGAGACCTTCAGCTATAAGAGATGTTAAGGTTTGAGATATTTAGTAAAAATTATTAAGTTTGAAGATATTCAAGTGTTTCCCCAAGTGAAGGCCTATTATTTTGAATCGTACTTTAGCTATTTCGTTTAAGGAAAGTTATTTATCTGTGGACAGATTATACCTTATCATGCGACAACTTTATGTCCATATACCTACACCAGTTCCGTGTGTATCATTGTTTTGGTGTATTTTTTTAGCATCAGTTTATTCGGACCGCACTGTCGGTTGTATATTATCCGTGTTCTTTCTTACATTCCGATATTTTACTTGTGTGTACAATTTCAAGTATCTATCCCCCCGGCGAACGGTATGCAGCATAAAATTTATGGATTTATTGTAAAAGGGAGCTTTTCTGTAAACATCCGGTGCAGTGGATCGTGTAAACTAAAAAATATTTGATCTGTCATGTATAGAGTAATGGGTTGTTTATGTTGTACATGGCAGGGGAAGTGCTTTTAAGAGGAATTATGTACAAATGGGTTAGTAGATTGAATTCTTCGAATTTATAGTAGTAGAAGCAGTAGTAAAATGGGATGGGTTAAGAAATATAATAATGCATGTAGTGTATAGTGATTGTACATACCATACCACCCAACGCAGTGCGTAGCGTACTGCGTGTATAATAACTATATAGATGTTGGTGTTACATTGACAGAATGGAGATGGATGTTGTCAGCAGCTGTTTACTCAAGACTTTTCTTTGCTTTTCCTTAATATCCCTTGCTTTGCTTATGATGCGATGCGGATGCTTGCCAGACCAAACCTGAACATCTGGCTAAAATAAGAAAAGATTCTGATTCTGACAAAGGGACGAAGCAAACTTGAGCCAAGAATCGAATTTTTCCTTTGGGTCTCTGAAAATCAGTGGTACTAACCAAAGGCTGAAAGTCATGGTTTGATCTTACCAAAGCACTAACAGCCTCTGCCAAGCCATTCTAGCCACCATCACCACAGGATATATAACAGATGCATGAATTGCTGTAAACGTCAGTTCTTGAACCAGCCAGTTGTCATCATCGCGGTTATAAGAAAGACCTGTCTAGATGTTTGACGGTACTGAAAATTCAAAAAAAGCTCAGAGCTGTCATGTCAAGCTGGTTACCTCTGCTGAACTAAACAACAGTTGATCAAGGCAGTACTTACGCCATCAAATCTACCTCGTTTCCCATGCATATGAAAATATATGTGGGCTGAAATTGGAAAACGATTTGACTTTGATGCTTCTTTCTCAGCGGCGGCGTTATTATGAGTAGCTCAATTCTTTACTGCATCTTACAGCTTAATTACCTTGTCATTTCAGTGTGAGCCCGTATACTACTCCTACTTGACTGTACTGTTAGTGTCCTTGATATAATTTTTATATGTTTTATGTAAACGAGGTAACTCGAATCCAAACACCGTTTGAAAGACTTCCAACATTATAGTAAACCGTTTCATTTGAGCTTTTGAATTATGCAAATTACTAGAGCAATGAGTGACAATTTTCCCAAAAATTCTGGAGTTACTTTTTGGGTTGAATATGCATAATAGTATGCAATCTTTTTGGGGTCTTGTCTTTCGGTCTCCCGTCAGGAATTGACTCAATTATCTTAGGGCCACTCAGTCAGTCTGTACAGGATGCATATGCTATGCAGCTATTATTAGATTAACTCCTAACTCACGTAGCAGGCATTAGACGAGGGATTTTGTTTAGATTAGGTGAAACTAAAGTGTGGTGCAATGCAGTGGAAGGTGTCGACTTGGAGAATTCAGAAGTTCTCAGCATAAACTTTTTTTTTATCACAAGCCTAAAGGGTTCTGTATGGAATCTTGTGTAAAGTTCTTCGTCAGTTCTCAACTCATGCGAAACGTCTCAAGGGCTAAGTATAAGCAGTTTCAAACACATTTTCAAAGTCTAGTATTCTTTAGTCCGTCGTTCCACCAAATGCACTTAATCACATTTGGGACCAAACTATCGACTTTACTTATGATTTGTAGTATTTTAATCTCACGCCTACTGCATAATTTTCTGATCCCCTACTTTTTCTGATGTCTAGAGTAACCTGCAAAATTATTTGGAAATTTAAGTAGGTATTCAGAATATTGTTGTTGAAATTTTTCTTTTTAATCAATTCTGGGAAAAGCAAAAATACTTATTGCTAATTTTATAATACTTAGATACCTACATATTTTGTTGCTAAGAGCAAATAGTTTTGTGAATACTTCTAATGGTATGTTGTGGTGCGGTAGTGCAAGAGATTAAAATTACGAAAAAGTATTTACTGTTTTGAACGACAAAGTGCATGGACCTTATCTTTTTCGATGGATTTACTGCAAATCCTGAACCGTTCATTCGTAATGAATACATGTGACCTAAATCTTTCAAAGGTTTTCATTTGAAGTAAAAACTGACGGATTTCTTTATGTATTTATACTATATATCTGTACTTCCAGTCTCCATATGATAACTGTACAGGCGTGCACATCTATGTCGAAGTGTGGGATAAAATATGTTTATGCTTCTAGTGAAGGCAATACCACCTATTCCTATAATATTGTTATCACTATGAGTTCCAGTTCATGTACCTATTTTTTCTTTTTTCATTTCATTCATTGTATGTAAATTTCAAGCTGTAACTTATTATATACTCCAAAATTAGTAATCTTGGTTAGGTGTATATTGTAAAATATGCAAGGTAAGTTCGGAAATATAATACAAATGTCTATGATTCGCGCACAAGTACCTAACTTATGTTTATATTTTAAATAAACATCCAGAAAACTATATTACATTTATATGGTAGTGGTTGGAGACAATTTTTGAGAGTATAGCTATCGGATGTGCAGCTACAGATGGTGAAGGATTGAAAACACGCTCTACTTTAATTTTTCAGTTTAATTTTGTAAACGAAACAATTTCAGCTAGCAAAATCTTAAGATAATAATTACAATCAACAGCTTTAAGGAAGCGGTTGACGTATAGAAGTTATAGAAGATATGAAATCAAGAGTTGGAATGAAACCTGATGCTGCATCCAGTTCCAAGAATATCCTCCAAAAGCAGATGTTTGTGTTTAATTTGAACACAGAGTGAAATTGAACTTGAAGATTGGAGATTAACAATGAAGAATTCTATATCCTACGACATATGAGCGACTCTGTTGATCTGTATGAATGCGTTCTGTCTTCTGTCTCAACGTATCTGATCTTCACATCCTTTACTGTCCCATATGGTTTTTCCCACCGTTTCACGAATCCGTCTATTGAATTCTGACTGCAACCTCTCGGTTTCTTCTAGAAAACACATACATATTTTTTGTTAGCCTACTTGAATGTTGCTGAAGTAGCATGTCCTTTAGATTTTGTAGAAATATCATTATGAGTGGTGATTATAGAAAAGCGTTGTGAACTCCGTTCTTTTTTTATTTCATGGTGGACGTGGACGCCAGTATAATTTTATAGATAAGATATCAGTAGCACTTTTACAATAAATCTTTCTATTAAGAAAAGCCAACACATGAAGGATTTATTACTGTTTCGCCGAATTCTTCTGTATTGGAAAAATCTAGCAATCTGCAGGCTTTTGTCTGTGAAGTATAAACTGATAAACCATAGCAAACTTAACTCAGGATTAGGTTATAGATCAATCCAAGCTCGAACAGTCGAATCCTTTGCGACTTGCGACTACATCATATGCATAGACAGAAAAGAGACATATTTAGCTTGCCTATTGAATGACGTTCCTAGATTCGACCGAGGAAGGACTTCTTGGATTTTTCTTCTTGTCTTGTGAGACTACGATTTTACTATTCTCTCACTTTCGTGGCATGTATATTTCTGGTCTGACAAAATGTAGTGCCACCGTCTTGCATGTCAGGTCTAAAATAATATACTTTCCATTTGGCAGCATACATGGAACAGCTTCTGTAGATACAGATTTACTGTGATATAAAAGTGTGAATTCTGCATTTTCTATCTACTCCAACTATTAAGTAGGCATTTCTACCTCAGTTGGATTTTTTTTTCTTCTCATTCTATTTAACATGAAAAAGACAAATGATGCCAACAGACTACATAGAAAAGCACGTCTACATTTCTCGTGTTCCTTTCCATTTTTGTCGTTTAGCATGCTTTTACGCGTAAAATAATGCAAATGCTTTCCTTTATACTTGGCAACCGTTATGTTATAAGTGTAAACGGTTGCAAATGTTCATAGTTACTATTTATATTACTCAAGAAGAGTGATGCTTTACATACACAATGTAAGTAACGCCAGGCGGTCACTTAGCAAAGAAGTGCAATAGTACAAAAGCCAGCCAACAGTTTGAGACTCCAAGTTGCTTCTTTCTGAGAGAAGTTAATTGAATGCAAATAAGGTTTGGCTTAAGTTGTTGTCTTTGCATCCTAGTGCCTAATGTGACAGGAGATTGTCAGTTAAAGCAGTTAAGTCTGTCCGTGTCTGTGGTGTGTGCATTATGTTCACTGCATGTTTAAGAGACACGGCCTTATGTGCTCAATGCTTAAACCAAAAATCCAATCATTAGCGACACACAATATATATGAGCCATGAACACTAGCTAAACCATTTACTATTCTTCGTAAGTGTAGAAATACAGATTTCTTGAGCTGGACGAAAGTAAACTTGATTTGCTTAATCTTTCTTGTCTCTTTCTCTCAGTCCCAAGCCGTGGATGGAAGTAAATGTACAATGGAAGGACGGAAAATATACTTTTTTGTTTAATTTATACTTCTTAGGTTGTCAATCTTTTAATTTCGTTTTACCGCTGGGAATAATCAAAAACTTTGTGCATAAAGAAAAGTGATTTATAATTTCGGAAATGACCTTTCATAAAATTATTCATGTGTGCTGCTAGTGTAATGGTGTATAGAATTTTTTCCCGGAATTCTTTTGTTTACCTGACGTTGTAAATGACTTCAACGACATATAGACTGAGTTTTTGTCATTTCTATGCAAATAGTATTTAATGAAATCTACTCATAGAGAACCGGCGGCTTTATTATTTTCATTCCTGTAAAATTGCTTTTCATAAAAATTTAATTCAAATTGTCTCTTTATTGTATTTCTAGAGGAACAATACAATACACAATGGTTTGATATGTTCTTTCTGCTTTGGTACATTGGTATATGATATAATATAGGTATATGTATTTTCGTCGCATAGTTTTTGTAAATTCCTCAGACGCCTAACTCAAAACACAACAGAGAAAATAAAAGGAAAGTTGTAGACATGCAAATGTCTGATAATGGAAATGCAGAGTGAAAAGGTAAAGTGCAGTTTTAAAGAATTCCATGGTAGCTGATTGCATTATGTGACTCCCCTGTTCCGCTGTGACGATTGATGTGTCTTCATTCATGTGCTAATGGATTCTCGTCCATCATTCGTCTTCTCAACCTCACAATCTGACTAAAATTATACTATGAAACTCAACATTCCAACAATGTGAATGTGAAGCTCAGTCTCACGCGTAGTAACGGCAATGCAGTAATTTGAACTTGCTTTAGTATTTTTTTATTTAGGTTACTTGGAATCTAACTATGATGTAATAACTAGCTGCAGTTTTGTCTACATTCATACATCAATCCTGTAAGGTAATTCAAGGTGTAAATTATGTTTACATTTGTTATATATAGTATATAGAATATGTTTAAGTATAAGTATGTTATACTATACATATATATTCGATCAATCTGATTTATATGTTATCTTAAATTAAATATAATTTGTTTCCTTGAATTTTCACTTATGCAAATTGTTGTGCAAATTCAATCAAGTTCTACATGGAAACCTGGTGCTGAGAAATGTTGTGAATTCCACAAACTACCTTTATGATTGCTTTACACAAAAAATTGTCTGGCATAGCGATTAATGTTCATATCAAAGCATATACCCAAACTGAAAATGAGAATTTCCATTCATTTTCGTTTGTCAGCTTGTGATTCAGATACTAAATTCAGCTGTAATTTGAACGTCCCGAAAACTTTAATTTCGAAATCAATGGTATTTCTCTAGATAATTTTGTTCTAATGAACCCCAAATTTTAAGTTTGCTTATTTATAACTACGAGTCAAGTCCATAAATGCTGTCTTGTTTTTTAATGATTGTTTGTCGATTCTTAAGCCGTTTGTTTTTTTGAAGTTAAAATCAAATAAAGTATAACTTATATCCAAGATAACATCAGCATATTTAAGTTGATTTAATTTTTGTGTATAAAGAGGTGTGACTGTCAATAATGAAAGTCTTTTGTGCTTTTTGTTTGTCAGAAGTGTATTGATGCATTTCCGGCGCCACAGAGTGGAATGACAAAAACAAAGTTATTTTAAGTATCACAGTATTTCAAACCCTGAAAGGCAAATTATTGTTAGGTATTTTTTCCCCTTTCTGTATTAGATATTACGTACCTAGTGCAAGTAAAGTGACATTTGTCGTTGCCTCATTAACTTCATTACGACTTGCGTTCGTGACACTTTTTTCTATTTATGTTTAGTCCCTATACATAGCCAGAGTGAAGATTCGGGTTAGGTAGTAATACTTATTCTCTACCATTGTTGGGATTTTAAGGTTGACACCCCCTAACTTTACGACCTGAACTTTACTATGAGTAATTATTGTGTGTATTGAGTAACGACTTGCTGTTCTAAGATCGAATTAACGAGTAGAAAACTCTAAATGTTACACATAACAAATCATATAAACATAGTAAGTATGAAGTGCTCTTTAATATCTATACCTACCCATTTATAATAATGTTTATAGGTAATGTTGAAGACTGAAATGTTTGTCAAAAAAGAATACTGAACTCCACAGAACAAAATAGTTGTCTTTCGATAAACGCTTCCAAATTTGGGGGAAAGTTTTCTATAAACCAACCAAACTGAGGTTAAGGAACACTCGTTGTTGTTTGTTGGGTTATTTTCTTGTAACTAATTCTATTTATCAAACCCTCTCTTGGGTTATGCAATTTTTTCAGAACTTATTTGTAAAAACAGCTTGTAATAAAATGACTATCTGATGCGTGCTGCATGCCTGAACCAAAAGACCTAAATGTTGTTCAGGGCCAAATTCATTGAAATTGACCCATATTAATCTGGCCGGAACGCTACAAATTGAATCAACTTTACTTTCATTCATTTCTCCTTAGAAGCCGAATTGACTGGTAACAAAACAGCGGGTCAACTGTGAACACGTCCGGAGCAAATTAGTTCTCTGCACGATGAAATGATATTTATGAAATAAAAGTTTAAACAGCGAATTAGTTACTTCAGTTAATTCAATTGATGTGAACTTTATGAATGGGCTAAATAATTAAAGTAATTAGAAACAGTGAAGGCTTTAGGGAAATTGAGGCCCGGCGCGAGACGCCGAGTGAGGCTTCGCAGTCATAACCAGAAAATCTCTCTTTTCGCACCCAGACTTCTAATTCTAACTGTTACGCTGTTTGCGTTTTTATGAAAATACAGCATTGCATTTTGCCTCAATAGCCATTCAGATGTCGCCACTGTTAAGATTCTTTCAAACTTGTCCGTTTTAATCCGCAAAAATCTCATATCGGATCCACATTTTCTCCTGAGTACTGATAAAATATCAACAACCCAAATAATTAAAAAGAGGCGGTGAACTTGGGGAGAATATTTTTCCAAACTTGTCCGTTTTTGATCCGCCAAAAATGTCAACCAGGGCCCAAATTTTCTGATTTTCTGACAAAGAACTGACAACTGATAAAATATTAAGAACCCAGATAAATTGAAAGAGTGCGGTGAACTGATGGGGGGACAAACTTTCCAAACTTGTCGGTTTTTATTCGCAGAAATGTGATACCGAGTCCAAAGTTTCTGAATACTCAGCAAGAAACGTCGACCCGTATTGCCATTTGCGCGGATGAATTCGGACAAATTTAAAAACTTCTACCCCTTCTGTTTCGGACCCAATTTTTTTTATTTGGATTTTTAGTATTTTATCATTGCTCAACAGAAAATTTGAACCCGATTTAACATTTTTGCAGATCAGCCCAAGCAAGTCTGAAAGTTTTTGCTCCCCTTAGTTCACCGCCTCCTTCCCATTAATTAGAATTTTTATTATATATTTAATACTTAGCAAAATATTTGGGGCTGTATTGTTCTTTTCGCGGATAAAAACTTACAAGATTATAATTTTGTCCCCCCTCAGTTCACCGCCCGCTTTCAATTAATTGACATTTTTAGTAATTTTTTAATACCCGGCTGAAAATTCGGACCCCTTTTGCAGCTTTCACGGATGAAAACGGACAAGTTTGAGAATTTTTGCCCCGATCTGTTCACCGCACCCTGTTAGTTGATTTGCTTTTTTAGTAATTTTTTAATACTCTGTAGTAAAACACCTTCTTAGTACTTGAAAGTGTGAATAAGTTTGCCACCTTAAAAGTTGGAAATGGTTTTGTCAAAATAAGTTAATTGGAAATCATCATGGTCACACCGGTGAGGCCAACTTAGGAGCTCTGGTCAAAACCACACTGATTTTTCGATGCTGTATTATCAAAATTTGAGGCCCCCAAAAAATTGAGGCCCGGCTCGACCGCGCCGGGCCTTGACCCTTGGAGACCTCGTATCTTACAGGGGAGACCTTCGAGGGTAACTGAAAAGTTGTGCACGAGGTCAAGTTCACGTGTATAGTTTCTGTTATTTTTCGCAAGAAATATTTTTTTATGGGAACTTTGGCGGCCCCTGGCGATCAAGCCACACAATGGAAGTTTTTATTAACCATATCCAAACTTCTTTGAAGGCTGCAACGTTTCCATTCATCACTTTGGCCTCCTTGATGAAGTTCAAAAGGGTTAAAGGGCAACATATTCCACGTTGTATGCGTACATCAGCCAGCACCTCTCATTCTATGCACGATATTATGATCGAATTACACAAAGTTGCTATGAAAGCATATGTCCATCGTCTTCGGTGTGAACGATATAAAATGGAATTAAGATTGCTTTATGAATGATTGTTGCAGATTCTGTATTTGGTGACATTACATGTTACCTGTAACCTGTGTAAATTATACTGAATATATATATTCGATTTTCACAATTCAACTGTTAGTGCCTACTGTGAGTTCTAATAATGTTAGGTCTAACATGCACAGAATTGATCTATACATGAAGTTTTTATTTGATGGCAAAATTACTTCCTGTGCAGGGTCCTTTCAAGTCTGTCACGTTGACAAAATCTTAAGGACAAGAGAAAATAATATTTTATACCATATTCTCATTTACATGCTCTCGAGACGGGGAATAGTATACGATGACTAACAGATTTTAGTGCAAACTCAAAACTACTTCAATTTGTGGTTTTAGTGGTAAAATTTTACCATTCAAAGTCCAATCCAGTTTTATGGAATGTCGACATCAGTGATTTACAACAAAACTCAAGACTTTCACTACCCGGAGGTATATAAAAAGTGGCATTTTGACGCTGCATAACTTTGTCCATAGTTTGTGGCAAAATTGTACCAAATATATGTTTTCAGATAATGCATTAGTCAGTCAGGGATCTGAAGACGATTTTGGCTCCATTGGCGCTGAAGTTAGAGCCCATGGAGTCAGAGTTGGCTCCAAATCGCCATTGAAGTTAATCTTTAGCGCTAGCAAGGTGTGATTAGATCACCAAACGCATAGGCCCAAAAATTACCATGGATTTTCTCTTATAACTGGGCTTTCCACGGTTTGATTAATTTTTTATACAATATTATATGCTCTTTCCAATAGATACTTCGAAGTTTGGTAGTCCAACAGGGAAACCCGTGGAGAGAAAATTCATGATAAATTTTTCACCAGCTGCGCTAAAGTTAGCTTATTGGAGCTGCAGTCAGCGCTTTACTGGCTCTAAAATTAGCGCCAAAATAAACTAGTGCCAATGGACCCAGAACCCGCCTTAAATTACTGACTGTTAGTTCTTGATCATTGTATACCATTGGATATGTTCTTACAATTTAAAAAATTACTTACATATACGACTCAAAGTTTTGAACCGACCGTTGCACTATGTACCAGAATCGGAATGAAGCGGCCACGTAGGTACCTAATCTGTCCCCATTTTGTTTGCACGGGAAATTTTGAAAGGCTAAATTACGTAGATTCCGACAAAATTATAATCCCCCGGTTGTGGGGGGGGGG
>JAAXYV010001085.1:0-10234 GCA_036851875.1 Novacerus sp. FZ-2019
AAATAAGTTATACAAACTGCACTATGACAAAACATTGACAACACGATTGAATCTAACATTTAGAACGTCAAATAGTGACAAACAAATAAATAACACATTTTCAACGAAAATTTAAAAGTATGCTAATTGCTAATATTGCTCATACACCATTTACACCTCTACTATAGACTACAGAATCAGACAATGCAGTACTCGTACAGATGGAGAAGCTGCGTCTAGCTGATATAAGAAAAAATCTACAGATAAATTCTTCTCCGAACAATAACCTGGCGACTTTCACGCATTATATCTCTTTAAATAAGATTAATTCAAAGTCACTTAGAAGTAATAATTATCCATGGCGTATTCAGAATCAAATCGGGGATTGGCCAAAAATCGAAGGTAATCTGCAAACTTGAGAAATATATTTTCATTTGTATCCTGTTTTATTTCGAAGTTTCACACACAGCAGCAAGGCAATCAATACACATAATTCGAATAACAATATTTGGAACAAGAACCAACCTAGATTTTTTGGTATTGATTTTTGTGATCCGATGGAATACTGAAAGATCCAAGCTTTCCAATTTGCAGACAATTGTCAGACACTATGTTAGCTAAGGTTGTTGGTTACTTTTTGGTTTGGTATCGGATTCCATATAATGAGACACCAACAGTAACTCTCGTTTGTCTGTTACTGAATTGATTACAAAAAATGACGACGATACATTGATGTGGCGAATTAAATATTGACGTCACGGTACTGTACACATTCGGACTGTTTCTCCAATTTATCTCTGTATTTCACTATACATCAATCGAAAGCTATGAACCCGTAGATTTCCATTTTGGAAAACACGACAATAACCATCAAGTTACAGAATTTTCAAAACTCACCGGAGCATAATTACAAAATAAGCGCACTTTTATAGTAGAGCTTTTGGAGGTCGAAATCAAATTTTAGGTGTTAGTTCTGGCCTCTTTCCCACTCTTCTAGGGTTTTTGATGTAGACACAAACCATCGAATTTGAGGGGTATGACTAATTTTAGTAAAATTTTTGAATATGAGGTACTTCAGTGACGTCATTGTACATATACTACTATTAGTGTTCTGTCCCATCTCCATCTGATATCGTTGTGAATTAGATTAATTCGAGTCACCTCTCGCTACGCAGCCGCTAATTTTAACATATTAAGTCAGCCACTAAATGTATTTTTATGTCCTTTTTATAACTCAGTTCGGCTTCATTTTATTTTAGCACGCAGTTGACCGGAGCCTATACAGCTAGAACTCAAAAGTAGAAAAAACTATGTCTATATAAAGGTTTTGCAGATATATATATCGTACATCAAATCTAGACTCTTTCTTTCCGAGTTCTGATGAAATTTTATTGGTCAGGTGATTAATGACTGACAAGACAGATCAGATCTACAAGTAAGCAAAGGTTTCTACCATATAGACTATAGGTATAGGATATGAGTGTGCCTCCAATTACGGAAGCTCTTGAATCCAAGCCATACAAAGTATAGACGTTTTCTTGGTTTACTTCTCTTAACGATGAAAGATTTGACAAGAATAGAGAAGGAAAGAAAAGGGGGAAAGAAAAGAAAAAGAACAACCATACTGTATAATCTGTAATTTCTACACTCTTAGTCAATAATTATATGATACGTATAGCATTTGGAAACCGTCATCGTTACGCTAAGTACATACAATTCTAGGTATAGGAATCTTCAAATTAAATTCAGAACTCCGGAATCATGAACGTAGCCGGTGTAGGTGTATGCCTTCGAAGGATCAAAATCTCTCCATGGTTTTGACTTTATTACCACAACTTGCAATCATAGACGGCACTGATTGTCTTGTACTTAAACTTATTCCTCGAATAGTTTTAATACAATTGATAAATTGTTGCTTTAAGCAAATTATAGAGTAACAAGTGCACAGTTTGTTGCATTATGTGCGAATCAAAGTCACCATAGAATAGAGCCACGGTAACCATTAGAAGTGAAATTAGACAGGAGTTCATGAGTCCAGTGGGCATTTACGGAAACGTGTGGTACTCCTCCCTTAGTGCTGCCCGCATACTGTGATAAGGTGCACTTGAAATTCGCGGTGAATTTGAAACCTCCCTCTGCTCCATTCTCTCTCGACGGTCACACTCCCTCTCATTTGATGAAATCTGATTGCTTGAGATTCCGAGTTGACCGAACCTTTATTTTCACTCTATGATTGTCGTTTTAATATTATATTTCCCTTCTATGTTTTCCATGGCTATTCTTTGTAGAGTCACAAGCTCATGTAGCAAATGGGTTTAGTGTAGTGGAGGCTATGAAAGGGTACTATTTTTAATGTTTGAATTGACGGTTTCAGAAAAGAATCCTCTAAAACCGTCAATTCAAGTATTAAAATCATAACGAGAGGATGGAAGTCTATCAAAGATAAAAAGTATACTGTATTTATATTAGACCAATAATAGAATATGCCAGCCCAGTCTGGGGTCTAAGTATGACAAAGAGATGGGTTCAATAGATTAATTAATTTGAGAAAAGCTGTCTTGCAATAATAACGAAATCAGCTGTAGCAAATGTTAATTATTCTGAAACCTTAGTAGCATTAAATATGGTGGCCGTCAGCACCAGACATGATCTGGCAATAAAAAGTTTCGGTATTAACCTATTAACTAGTAACAAATACCGACATATGTTACCGGATTTTCGAATGAAGCTATCATCACTCAGAAAAGTAAACTACATTCCCCAATTTCCAGAAATAATTGAACACATACAATACAGTAACTCAACAATACCAACATTAATAGAAATTGTCAATAAAGAATGCAACCTCAAAAAGTCGATATGTGGTTTTGCCCTCGAGTATCTCAAAATTTAAATACTTTTATTAATCTTACAAACGAATGTCTTTCTTTCTGTACTATCCCCTATTTGTAACTCCGACCGATGTTTATATCATCATGTTTTTGTTTGAATAAATATAATATCTAATAATATGTTACTGTATGAGCAAACCATCAATAAACCAAAGATGGTTTATTGATGGTTTAACAAGATGATACAAGTTTATAATTTATTGCTTTACTACACTACCGAACACTAATTGTCGTACTTTGAACACTACATGACTGTAAACAATTAGCAGTAAAATAAAAATTTCAAGTAGTAACAAGTTTAAATTTCATGGAGGAATGATGAAAAGACTCCCCATAATATATCATATATGAGAGATTCAGAGTAAATAACTAGTGACTTGAAAATGAAAGTATGGAATTCTCAATAAGCAACTATAAAGTCCCAAAAATTGTTTCTGCAAGACAAGACAGCAAATATTATTATAGTACTGAGTCTACATCCATGACTGGAGGTGATGTAGTACAAAGTACAATAGATATCCCGCATGACGGGCTTCCACTTCAAAATATCAAATAACGAAGACGTCAATAGTCCTTGGAGAAAAAATGCATGCTCCATCAAAACTGCTATAGGTTGACAGCATGATCATTGTTGTCATACTAACTAATGATATTTCCCTATGTAATATATCTAGGTCAACACCCTAACCTAACATCTGTCAGCGTAGATAAACAAGATTAGTTTGAGCGGCAATCTAGGGAAGTAGCAATCATTTTGGGACTACCGTCAATACATTGACATCTTAAAGGGTGTCAAGAAAGCCTGATTTAATTAGAGGGGCTTTTGACGCAAGGCCTTTACCCGTGGCTCTTTAACGTTGGAAGTTTTTTCCAGGAGCTTTTGTCGTCATACCCCCGAGACAGAAAACGAGCTAACGACAAGGACAGCTTGGATAACTTTTTTTGACAGTCACTGCAAGTTCTGTATATTCTATATATATATATACAGAATATATATAGCTCCTGGGTATAGGTTGTAAAGATTCCAACTAAATGCTTTCAGCAATACTCCTAAACAAACAACCAATCTAGCTGGCTGACTGACCTCTTTTTTATTTCCCCGAAATGGTAGAATTTTGCCTAATAATATCGTTTTGAGACACACACACACACAGAGGGGGTATCTCGGTTTCGTCGTTTCTTACGGTATTTTGCACGATATTAAGGCAACTTTTCTGAAATAAGCAAGATGGAGGATTGCAGGAGGCCAGACGTACGCATACAGGCATATGAATGATTTCATCATAAAAGAGTGGCGAGGAGCAAGAATGAACAAAATCAAACCTAGCCAACTGTACATTACGGAAGAGAAGTTAAATAAAGTCAAGTCGAGGGAGGAGGAAAGAAAGGATAATATGAAAGCTAGGCGGCCGCACATGAAGTATTTTCATGGTACCTACGTACTACTACATTCTACGTTACTGTACTGTAGTGGTGCCCATGAATACCGGCATGCACACATGCAGTATAGCCTTCTCTTCTGTGTGGTATTCAATATGTTTTCGCATTACATGGCGTCTTAGAAGGAAGGAAAGTAAAGATGCTACACTGCAGAACAGTATAACAGTTTATATCAGTGAGTAGAAAAGAAACGTGTAAGCTCTAACCTAGGAGCATTGTCTTGCACAGGCTGGCGTAGTAGCAGTGCAGTGGCTCAAAGAGAATGCAAGTGAATAATTCATTATGATGTTGGTAATGGAGAAGCTGTATGGTCATGCATTATTTGATTTGCTTCCGGAGATCACCTTCACTCATTCATAAGGGCACCAGAAGAAATAGGATATGTTTCTTAGCCGTATGACCTTCTCTCTCTCTCTCCCAATCCCACAATCAGTCTCACTCTCAAACCCAACGCAATACAAAACAACAACCCAAGTCAACCTAACCGTAAATTTAAACCTGACCAAATAATTTCTTCTAAAAAAATGCTCGCCTCCTCACAATTTTCCTCTAGGTTACACTTTATGCATATATAAAATCCTTAGGGGAAAGCCCTATTTCGTTTTTTCTTTAGCTATATATACAGAAGAGTAATCACAGGAAAAAAATAGCAGGAGGAGAGAGATGATTTGTGTTGGTTGACTTTAGTTGAATTGAGCCAGACTAGGCAGAGGTTAGAAGATCGAAATGGTTACCGGCCTGGCACAAATTGTATATTTGTTCTTAATCGACTCAACCGACATGCAGTTCGTACAAAAGCCAGGCTGAAGTATGTTTGACTCACTTGACGCGATTCTACTTTCTGTCTTTCTTTCTTTCTCTCTCTCTCTCTGTGTGTTTCTTGTACTTGTTCTTCTATGAGACATAGGATGAGATAAGTAGGCTTAAGAAAAGTTAAGGAAGACGCAAGTTTACACAATGGTTGTTAGCGCTTAAGTTACATTTCCACTTGCGAGCTGCATTGCGAACCCACAGTCACTGCAACCATGGCCAGACTTACAAAAACATCAGCAAACCAAGCAACCAACTTATTTATTTTTACTTTACGTTACTTTTGACAGAAAAGTCAGAGAAAGAGTGTCTTCGTAGAAAAGATGTCTGAGAAAATAAAATCGATAAGTTTATTGGTGAAACCACAACTTTTCTCCTGAGAGATATTTATTGACAGAGAAAAATGCTTCTTTCTGTATAGTAGTAGAATAGGGTCGAGTTAAGTATATATACTTAAGTAGTATGTGTCTCTCTATATACTGTTTGCGACGGAATATATCCATCAGCCTGGGCTGGAGGACATAGTGCAGATCAGCTTTGCACACTAAGTTAAGTATATATCCAACGTTCGTGCAAAAGTCAAAGTCAAAGTCAAAGTCTTGTACAGTTAGAGTTTATCCGCGTATCCATCTCTCACATATAACTAAGCTTGCTAGAGAAGGACTACTACAATCCATGCGGTAAGTAAGAAAAAGGAAATGATTGTTGGATTTAATATCCGGCTATATCCTTGGAGAATACTAGGCATAGGTAAATCATAGCTTTGCTTTCAGCTGGATAGATGACAACTACGTCAAAGCCAACAAACTTCCAAACTCTGTCTCGAAGAAGTGAGGAATGATTTTCTGTATAGAAGGAAGGCATTTTATGCTCACCTTGTCTAGACATACACTAACAGTATCTATATGGTAATTCAAAATTATGATTTACCATAATACGACAGTCGTTCAATTTTTTGCTCTCACCCTGTTGTTTCATTAAGAGCAGGCAACAAAAACCATTGGAGTACACATTCTAGTATGTTGCACTAGCATTAAGTTTGCCCTCAAAAGAGTCATTAATGTTTATTGTACTACTTTGTTGCTCTACAGTTGATAAGGTAAATGCACTTACATTTTGGATTCTACTATAAAGATAAGCCAGGGAAGCCACTAGTACCATTTTTATCATCCATCAAAAGATGGAATATAATTTTTACTACCACCACAAAGGAATTGCTAGTTGTTCCTGGGATTGAATCAGATGGGTTACACAGAATTTATTAAGCCCAAGACTTCACCACATGGAATAATAAAAGTAGCACTCATCTTCAGTGCTTTAGTGGGAAGGCAGTAAAAATGGTCATGTCAACTGCACTAGAAATTGGTCATGTCATGATCCATGAATGTATTTTCTATTTATACGTCAATTGAGAGGGGAGATAATGATTACATTTTCTACATCCAAGTATTATGTGCGTGTTGGTGTACAGTGTACAAGAGTTATGTTGGCTTCAGGCAGGGAGTGATATGTAAAAGTTTAATTCCAATGAAACTGCCCTAGCACAGTAGCAACAGCACTACCTAATAGGATGAGAAAACGCATAGCGTGGAAAAGAATTGAACAGGCTTATCCTTGGTTGAGATAAAGATTAAACTGAAAGCAAGGCTGTTTTTCTGAACATAATATATCGATGATATTTGCGTAGATTGGTACGGTGTGGGTAGGAATTAGGGGAATGTAACTAGGATTGTTTGTAGGTATGTATGTTTGTATGTGTACGTATGGCTAAAAAAATATATATTCCTGTGGAAAAAGAGAATAAAAAGTTGGCGATGTAGGAAGTGGCATTTGACCTTTGGCAACGCGAATTTGGTGGCCGACAGCTAGCAAAAAAATTTCGATTTTTCCATTTTTCGCACTTACAGCTGTCGAATTCCATTATGTTTTTGTGGCCCTACTGTCGGACTTGATCACTTGGCTAAAAGCCCTTCTCACGCTCATATTGGTTTTCCAAGTCGTCCAGCACACTTTCCATTAATAGACTGTATGCCGATTTTCAATTATTCATTCTTCGGTGTGTCAGTTTTGTGGCCATATAATATGGCTGACACAGGGTTTTAGATTCTGTTAGCTACACCTATCATTCAATAATATACGACAACTACCTTTTCCACCATTTTAATGTAGGGGTAAAATGTTGGTAAAGTAGACCTTAACTTTCACTTTAACCATACATAACTCAAAAAGTAGTAGGGTGGCATCGCAGCAGCAATTCATAGTGTAAATGGATGGAACAATGAAACCGTCCGTCACAAACTTCTATTGCAGGTGCCTCTGTTGTGTACTGTATTGTAGGATTAGGAGTTTGGATTCTATGCCAGAGCAAAGTGCCTCAAAAGGTTTCGGTCAACACAACCTGAATGGACGTTGAAAAGGTACACGAAGGTTTTGACTTGACTCGGTTTTGCTTGGATGTTGAACTGATTGATCACATCACGGAACTCACTCTTCAACAAAAATTTCATCTACTCAACTGAACAACCTTAGTTCACATCTTATATACTACACTAGGTTATACGGCATAGAAAGTTCCATATTACCCTCTCGTTCTTCTCTACACTATTATATTCAATCTCCGTATACTACCTACATCTAAACCAACTACAGCTGAAAAAGTCAAGACATCCAAGTGGCCACCAGAGTCCCAATCAGACAACACTTTTACTTTCTACTCTTACACATACAGGCACTTCACTTCCACCCAAAACAACTTTGAGCAAGGAAGAAAGCAGTGAAAAGAAAAATGGCTATATGCTCCATGTATGTACTTGCTCTCGATTAAATTTCTGCAGACCTTCTTCCTCACCTCCCTGGCATCCATTTCGACTCTGTTCGACTACAATGTTCACTCTTTTACCTGCAACCTAATTCCTACACTATGTATGTAAGGATAAATATTCTCAAACATTGCTTTCCCCTCCAATAAGTAATAATAGCAACGTAACCAAATCGAGCTGTAGTGTAGGCATTGAGTGACTGGAAGATTGCGATTCTGAGGAGCTTTCACCCTGCATACATACATCTCATCATCAGCTTGGAGGAATAAGAACGAACGCAAGAGATTTTCAATATCTGATGATACCCGAATATTCCAAGACGGCTAGATAGATTGATAGATATGTAAGTACGAGTTGTACGAGTAGTTCTCTTCTCTCTCATCTTCTTTCCCATTTCTATGTTATTTCATCCCACGGGGCATAAAGAGAAATAGAGACGGAGAGAGAACCAAAGAGACAGTCATAGGAACGAGAGCAAAGTATTGACGTTTGCATTAGAGCTTTGTATGCAAACTGACAGTTTGATTGATCAGGCAGTCTCATCTACCCATACGTTTAGCAATCGTGTGAGGAGTCTAACGTTCCTTTACGCTAATACTACTCTAGCATTCATCTATAACTCTAACCTGCCACGTATAATATTATTTCTTTACGTACGTACGTACGGATATAATATTATATTATACGTACATATATAAAAGGAAAGGATATATGAAAAGAGAGAGAGAGAGAGAGTGAGAGAAGAAAGAGGCAATAGGACAGATAGCTGTCCGCCAACAGCTCTTCCTAATTAGTTGAAACCATCGACATGCCACTGCCACACAAAGTGAACGTCCTTAAGTTTCAAATCTGAACTGAACTGAGCCGTGGAACCAACTGAAAGAGATTCAGTGCATGAGTATTATACGTGAAAGCCCCTGCCTTTATATTTTACTATTCATCTGACTCACTTCATACTTCCAGTTCAATTCTGATTTTCTAAATCTATAGAGTAGATGTTTGAGTGTGCAATGTAGTTGTTGTAGTAGCAGGTATTAGACAGGTGACAGGTATGTATGTATGTATACCTATTAGTGAACTGTAAGAGTAAGAAAAGCAAAGGAAAGTTTAGAGGTATACTGAGCAAAGCACTAGCTGAACGAGTAAGTATTAACTTAGACGCTACACATTTTACCACTAACAAATAACACTCACTACCATTACCAGTTTAATCGACCTACATAGACCATAGGAGTTAGGCTGGGATATTATATGTGTTATATATAAGATATGTATACTGAAGGCTAAGAGAGAGAGAGAGAGAGAGATGAGTTCTGTTCAGATGCCCATTTATGGGATACTAGATGAACACGCCCTTACTATGTACGGGCCCTTGCACAATCATACAATTTTGATAGTGTTCCCGCACAGAGTGTAATTGAAAGTCTGTTTGTATTTGTGTTCAAACTTAGCGGTTATTGAACTTTAGTGTGGAGTGTGGAGGGAGATTAGCATGAGAAAAAAAATTATGTTATTAGTAGGCAAGTATAGATTTGTACTGCCTTGATGTTGGGTAGAAGTTACAGGATTGATTTTATGTTTCGCATACTTAATCATATGCAGTCTATGATAAAGCAATAGGAAAATATAGGAGTTGAGAATTCTTTGTTGCATTCATATAGAAACATTATATTGATGGAGACTTCAACATGTACGTGAGTTGGAACTTGGGTTAATAATTTGTATGAGGCGTATGTACCCTTTGAATAAAGAGAAGCAGAGGAAGATAACTCTGCGCTGTCTGCATTACAATTGACTTGTAGTCTTTATTTCATCCTGCAGATCAGTAATACCCGGACTCCTCTGTGTTCCCTGAAGGAGAATTTGTGTAGTGCATTGAACAGAGAGAATAATATTAACACAATAAATAAACTATTGCAAACAGTATACCAAAGTGGTTGAGCGAAGCATCGGAATATTAATTTCCATTTACCGACTTAAATTTGTCATGCGCCCTTTTTGGATGCTATTAAGGGCATGGGGTACTAAATTGTGGAAGAGCGTTGTATTCTGTTGTGCTTTTATTGTAGAGCAACAATAGCAACAAAACAGCAGTGTATACTGTGTGTGTACTTTACATGTATACTATATAATTTATACGTGAGTTCAAGCTTCCTATAAGATGTCCGATATGTACTAGGTACCATATAGCGAGCACTAGAAATGCTTATAGCGGTATATACGCATATATGTGCATAAACTTATATAAGTACATATCCAGAGATCGGCAATCGAATAGCCGTCCCGTCCCGTCTG
>JAAXYV010001086.1:0-10228 GCA_036851875.1 Novacerus sp. FZ-2019
TTGTATTGTACTTTCTGTACTGTACTGTACTGCATACACTCACTTGACTGTACTCTACTTGCAAGTTGCAGTAGTTTTCACTTAGTAAATTTGAAGACCTGAAACGATTTGTAATATCTGCCTACCTTGTCGGTATTGTAGCTCTATTGCTTATGGATATGAATAGAGTGAGAGTGGAATAGAGAATGAAAAAGTAAGTAAGTAATATTTTACTTCATGGGTGGAAGCAGTGATGCATTGTGTGAAGTTTCTACGCCGTATTGTGTTGCCCGGTGAAAGAAAAGTTGCATTGGGTTTGGG
This sequence comes from Novacerus sp. FZ-2019, assembly GCA_036851875.1. NCBI lineage: Eukaryota > Metazoa > Arthropoda > Collembola > Entomobryomorpha > Tomoceridae > Novacerus > Novacerus sp. FZ-2019. The sequence continues at coordinate 301 of JAAXYV010001086.1, forward strand.
GAAGGCTAGTAATACCCAAGTTGAAGAAGAAATCAAAGCAGCAGAGTGAGTAAAGAGAAGTACAGTCAAGTAGAGTATAAAGCAAAGTAAACCGAGGATTTAAATGCAATATAGTCAAACAGTCAAGACAAGACAAGACAAGGCAAAGCAAGACAAGTCAAGTCAAGTCACTCACCATCAGCAATGTCTTGTGTAAAGTTTGGTTTGCGTTTGGTTTGCGTTTGGTTTGGTTTGAGTCGAGAGTCATGCAGTCAGTCATTCAGTCACTCACTCACTCACTCACTCAGTAAATAAAGTTAAGGGAAGGCAAAGCGAAGTTTAGTAAAGTTTGCATTCATGACATACATTGAGAGATGCTAAAGATAAGGGAAGACAAAACGAAGTAGAGTGAGAGAAAGAGTCAAAAGTATAAAGTAAAGCAAAGTAAAATAAAGTAAAGTAAACTACGCCGGTTGAAATAACTCTACTGCACAGATCCTTAGAAGAGCCAATTCTTTTTGCTTTACTCTACAATGCTATGCAACTGACTTGGAGCTTATAGCTTTGCTTGGCTTGGCTTATTGGTTTGACTTGACTTGACTTGACTCATTCTCTGTACTGTATGTATCTGTATGTGACTACTGAGACGAGTCGAGACGACTTGAATTGGATTCAATTGAATTGAGTTTAGAGTTGAGTTGAGTTGAAGGAAAGTTCTATATTGAAAATAGTAGAAGGAAAAAGCAAAGGGTAAATAAGTGAATCAGCGTGGAAGGAGGAGAGAAGAGGCGAGGCTAGGACTAAGCTTATTTTATTTGCGAAATTTCCGGTGTTGCGTTCCTTTACTTTTCCTTACACTGCATTTTAAGGATGCACTGGGCTTGCATAAGGAAATTTCGTGATACGCTCTGATCCCATAGAGATAAAATATCATATTATCAAATCACATACCAAATTGACTCTTCATCAACTACTTCTACAATCTACAAACACATACTAAAACATTTCTACATTCTTTAATACTACTCACTCACTCATTCACTTTACTGCTGGTACTGTTTGCAAGCAATTCAACGCCAAGTCATCATAGAAATATTACTTTCGTATTATACAGAATAGCAAACAAACAGCAGCAGCATGGGAGATTATCATGACAGTGCAATAACTGAACTGAACTCTCATATCTGCACATCTAAATATACTTTTGCTCCGGAAAATTACCACACACTGCACAACAGTACAGTACAGTACAGAGAAAACTAAACCAAACCACAGCAGTCAAGCCCGCAAGTCATAGAGTAGAATACAGTACAGCACAGTATATAATATAATAGTAGTCGTGGACTCGTGGATCACAAATATATAATTGCAGGAGCAGTAAATTATACTGTGGTGCATGTGTCAGTTTAGTGCCCGAGTCGAGGATGCTCGAGTATTTATAACAAAGTCAGACGAGAGAGAGAGAGAAAAAGAAAGGAGCAGAGTTCCAATACTCCTATACCCGTTCTAGTTGCTGTTGCTGTTGCAGTTCCGTCCATCTATACTAATACATTACAGTATTACACTACAGTGCAGAGAAGACAGTGAACTGAAGCTGAACTACTTTTCATTTTACCTATATTACAATACAATATAGAAAGAGACATGAGTTTTGCACCATAGTGACAAAGAGAGAAAAAGAGACGAGGAAATTACATTGCTTTTCTGGTTGCTAGTTCGTTCGCCCGGAACAGAAAATTACTACTGTAGCATTACTAGTTCCTGAATAGTTGCTTTACGTTACTTTACTTCATTTAACTTATACTTACTCATTGGTCTATAGCCTTACATTGTATTGCAAGCAACTACAACGCAATTTAACTTACTTACTCCTGGCTGCCTGACTGTGACAGTAAATAACTTGAGTTATAAAGCACAGAACTTGCACTAGCTGCAATATAGAAGGTATATCCTAACTTAATTACTACATACGTACTATCAGGTATGGTTGTTTTGTGTGCAGTGAAAGGCAAGTTAAGGTAGTGTTAGTACCACTCATATACCCAAGTATTCTTGGTTGACTGTTTGCTGGAGTCTGGTAAAGTGAACTGGGAACATGTACTACTGGAGTGGAGACTAGGGGTAGTAGTAGTAGGGAATGGAAGAGTGGTAGTGGTAGTAGTAGTGGAAATTTTTACGCCTTTGCACTTTCAAGTTGTGGGCAACTTGGAAATTATGTGTAACTACTGGAACTCCCAACTACTAACCAGTTGGCTTGGAAGGCTGAGTTGATGTTTGGCATTTGGTGTGAGCATTAATTTTGGGCCTTGCCTTCTGCCTCGTTAGACTATATGTGCTGGTGATAATTGTTTTGTCTCATGACTCTATTCTCTTTTATTCTGTATCTCTTTCCCTTTACTCTCGTTCAGTACGTAATGTAATGTAATGTAGTAGTCAGTCAGTTCAATTCAGCTCAGTCAGTTTATTTGTGTAGTGTTTTACTTACGTATGTTAGGGTTGCTGTAGACATACCTATATACATATATATTATATTGTGGATGAGTGTGGAGGAGTTCCAGTCCTGTGTATTCACATGCAGATGATCTGCTCTCATGAATCAGTTTGAATACGCTGTTATAATCATTTAACATTATGCATGCATGTTCATGCCATGCCTACTGTAGCTAACATGAGGAGAGCGAGAAGATTCTAGTTAGTTGGGTTAGGCATGGTGTGTGACTACTACAGTGTACAAGTGTAGCTGAAATTCAAAGATATGATACAAAGTGATCTGTTAACTGAAGGCGTATGCCTGTGACGTATTTATGAATATTTTTAGGCTATAAAACAAAGCCCACTTTTATTGTAGGCTTCCTGACTCAGATTTAATATTCTTTTGAGTTTGATTTGGATTTCAAACTCTTTAGTGTTTTCTCTTGAGGTGTATAGTGTGAAGGATGTTTAGTGAATATTTTTAGTAAATATCTTTTAAGTACTGAAGCACTACGTATATTATTCATTTAAGTGAACGTATATAGGATTTTGTTCACTTCTGTCACTTAGTATCACGTATAAAAAGTTAACCATAGAAAACTCTCTTCTAGTAGTTTGAAGACAGTTGAAATTATTTTGTGGGTTATTTTGAATTTGTTAACGTTAGTGTAGATGAAAAATTTACTTCCATCTTTAGTTGAAAGTGCCTATATATTTTAGTTGCTATTTTATATTGGTGCTTCAAGAGTAGAGAAATATTGGACAAAACATCTTGTAGAAACTTTGTATTCCTGAGAGTGTGATCCCCGGAATTTACTACAGCGATAGATACTTACGAGAAGCGTATAATGTGTGAAGAAGAAGGTATTCTTTTCACCATTTTATTACGTACTTGTGAAAAGTAGGGATATTTTCACAGGTATGGAAGTAGAAGAATGTTATCCTGATCGTGTTGTTGGCTCGAGAAGAGATTCGCTTTATCACGTCATTATTGAATGCTTTGCCTGCCATTGTATAGAACGATGTTGTAGAGTATAACTGCAACGTATGTTCTGCTTAATTAAATGTTTTTTTTCATCATATAATATTGCTTGCCCACACCAAAACTGTTTCATATTTTGGTTGCTTTTGAGTACTGTGTTACTGTGTTGAAATAAACTGCAAATGTCTGTGTATATGTGTGCTTTGTATTGTTGTAGAGTCGAAGTTGAAACCTTGGAAGACATTAAATTGTAAAGATTTGATTTTAGTAAAGCTGATGATTTTTGCATTAGTCACTTTGTAATAGATTAGAGAGCAGCAATCGTGATTTTTAGCTACAGCAGAGTAGTTGTTGGTAGACGAAAAAAAGTAGCTGTTTGGGCAATGCCTTGAATTATTTTTTTTACACATTGTGCATTGTACCAATAAATGTATGTGTAATTACTAGGTGTTGTGGTTCCGATTGCACCTGCTGCTTCTGCCGCAGACGCCTCAAATTCGAGTCTTGAAATCTCCCCCAGTAGTCGAAAAAAACGTAAAAAGAGACGGAGAAAGAAAGATGGACAGGTCAGTTCCCTTTTTCCTTTCAAAACAGCTCTAAATTTTTGTTTTTGCAAACAAAGCACAAGCATTATTACTAACTAACCCAAACTCTAAAAAACTTCATTTATCTCTTCCAATACTTAATCTGTTTATTTCCATTCTGAGACCTAAGCATCATCATACACTACTGCCCATGGGCTTTTGTGATCGATACTTAGAGAGTGTGCAAGGTCAAATCCAGTGGCGTAAGATTTCCTTATTCCGTTCGTCGTCTCTTGTCTCTTGAAAATAATTCAAGTCTGTCTCTTTGTATGTCACCCTGTGAAAGCAAACTTTCCCGAATTTCAAATGAAAGCTGTGAAACATAATTAACGACACAAAACAATTCCACATAATAATACTTCAATACAAAATAGGCAGAGAGTAGACCGTCTATGGATAATGTAGCTTTTGAAAACTTCTAACGACACAATAATTTTACATTCTGTACAGATACTGCATTCAGTCAGTTCATAGGACTTGGAAAGTTACAGCTTAGTTTGCTCTGGTTCTCCATGTTCCTTTATTTCTTATTCTTTCCTTATATTGTCGAGTACGTATGTTATATTTTCTCCTTATTATTCTGTGGTTGCTTCTTGTGAGTATTGATCGATGAAACGTAAAACGTAATGCACCGTCGTGCTGTTCTATGTTGCGTATGGGCGGAAGGTTGGTTGGTGGATTGAATGTCGTATCGCACTGTACTGACTGATATACCATACCTACCTAGATAGAGAAGCATGTTCTGCCAATCAAAATCCATCTTATCTTTTTTTTTATTACTCCACTCGTTCAATTTTATCGTTTCCAACTTGTCTTGTACTGTCTTGTCTTAATTGTCTTACTGTACGTATTTTACTTGAGTCCAGCCCAGAATAATTCAGTTTCGTCACGATTCCTTGAGGTTTTTATGTCTTGTCTCTAAGACTGACAATGATATTTTAACATCTTTGCGTAGTTTTTCTTTGGAAAAATAATAATTGCGTATGTCTTGTTTTTGTGGTTTTAGTTGACCGATGAAGGTTCCGATGAGACGGGCTCTAACCCTGACGAAGACACAGGAGCTCAAAGTTCTGACGAAAAACCAAATATAATTACCAGTTCAAGCATTGATGTTACAGATATTTCTACGGCAGACAATTTTAATGATAACGCTTCGGATTCTTCATCTTCATCATCAGAGTCTATTTCATCATCATCCAAGGATTTGACCGAGTCTAAGTCTCACGAGACAAACGCCGCAAAAAAGAATCTTTTAGAAAAGGAATCATCACCCCCTATTGAAGAGAAAAGTGAAGAGAAAGCAATGGAGAAAGTAACTAGTAGTTCTACCACAACCCTAGAGGATACTGAAGATGTGAAGAAAGAAGAAACATCAAACCAAAGCTCTTCTTCACCTGATACAAACGATTCTAATGAAGGAGAGGGTCAGGCCACAGCGACATCAGAACCAGCGGTTTCCCCACCTCCCAGCTCAGTAGAAGCTGTGGAAGTGCTACCATCTACATCAGGTAGAAGCGCTTCAAAGAAACCGGTTGACTTAACTGTTCAATGCCCTCCTGGTGGATCTCTTACGAACTATGCAGATTTACAACTTTTGCATCTACAAAGAAGCCCGGATGGAAATAACGAGCCTAGTTCTCCAGATTCCCTCAATACTAATCAAAGCGTTGCTGGTTCTGAAATCGCTGCAGGTGAAACACTTTCTGTTTCTGAATCAGAGTTAATGAACAGAACAACTTCAATTGACGAAGTCGAGGAAGATTTACCACCAGAGCACGCTGAATCGGAAGTCTACTCTGAATCATCGTATCCGTCTGTTCAACAGTTTTCACCTTCACTGTTGACATCAAGTCTGCAATCACCGACAAGGCAACATTTGGTGGAGCAAGAGTCTCCAGAGTCAGAAGCGGAGAAAGAAGTTTTCACCACTTCTGAACCTGTGAAAGAAGATTTTACATGTTCTGAACTTGTAAAGGAGAAATTTACTTGTCCTGAAACTGTAAAAGAAGTTTTTTCATGTTCTGAAACTGCTGAAGTTGTTCCAGTTGAAGAAGTAGAAGATTCTTCCTTGAATGTTATTTATTCTGAATCATCTTCCTCAGTTATCTCAGAAGTTAATGTTTCTGTGGATGAAGTTCCAAATATCAAAGAAATTGCCGCACTTGAGATAGAACCGGAAATGCAAGTTAACGAAGAGCCTTCTTCACCTGACACTGTTATTGAAACAGGTTCTCCTATTGTGGTTGTTGAAGAACCTATTCTGTCAACCGCAGTAGAACCGGCGATTACTATTGAGACTTGTCCAACAAAGGTAGATTCGGAAGAAGTTCCTCCAAAACCTGTGGAAACTACTGAAAGACCAAAGAGTATTTCTTTGGCCGTTTCGGAATGGCTGAAGACCCAAGGGGACGATGCCTTAACACCGATGATTCCATCAGCCTCCATATCTTCCGAAGAAGTTGACGACTTCGAAGAAGAGATTGAGGGCGACATTGAAGATAGTGATGAAGAAGAAGAGGCAAACAATCTAACCGAACAGAACCAAAAAAACGTGTATGGCAACCCTTGGGTTGCACCATCCAATAAATCCGGATCTCTTTCCGCCAAGAACCGTCTGCTAAACCGCCGATCTGGATCTAAAGGAATGAAGGAGCTTCACCCGCTTAATACTAAACATTTAAAGAATATTAACAAGGGTGTCCAACAGGATGGTGTTTGCTCAAGGGTTGCCCCAACAGTTGCTTCGGCTTCGACTCCAACTGCTCAACTTTCTAACGCTACTAAAACCGATAATAGTATAATGATGACTAACAACAAAAAGTCCACTATTCAAAACTCAAATCAGTATTCTTGTTCTACTAAAGATGACGACTCTGGATTGGAACTCAGCTCACCTGAGAGCTCTGAAACTCAGAATAATAAAGACCAGAAAAAGTCACCGTCCTCCAGGAAATCAGAGGAGAAACAATTAGTTACTAAACTGGTAAAAGAGGCTGAAAATTCCGCTATTTTAATAGGTTCCGACAAATCTCCCGTATCCCCCACAATTTCATTGCCGACTTCTTCAATTGATGAACGAAATCATGCAGAAATCTGTGACCCCCAGAAATTCTCAAAGTATTATCAGTTTGGTGTTGTTTTCGACACCGACGATAGAGACCAAGGGATTGAGGTGGAAGGGGACGAGTCTTCTGTCGATGACATACATTTTAGTTATAATGGGGAAGATGATGAAGAGTTCCTTCGTCTACGTAGGAAAAAGCCCATCAAAGGGCAAGGACAATCAGTAATAATAATGACCAGTCGAGACAGTAAGGATGAAGTGATCATGAAAGGCTTTTGTGATGAAAATGAAGATGAAGAAATTGGTACTTTTGACCCAGAGAAAATACGTCGAAATAATAGTTTTAAATCTAATAAATTTAAGAATATAATGGACTCATCTTCCACTACTGGAACTCAAAATACCTCTAAGAAACCAAATACTTCTAGTTATTTACCTCGACTAAAACGTAATGACGCTTCCGAAATTGTAAAATTATCGGCGGACTCACCCCGTGATGGTAATAATGATGATGCGGAGGAGGAGGAGGAGGAAGAAAATGAAAATCAAATTACTACTTTTGAACAATTTGTTGTGCAGTCTTCATCCCCATCTGCTTCACATGGGTATGTGAATCCAATGTCTTTGGCTGCTGAGCTGGTTTCTTGCAGCAGCTTGACAAAAACTCCGCTCCCAGACTCTTGGGATGTAGACTCGGATCCCCTTCCCCCATACGAGTCACCCCCATCTGTGGAGCTTCCTGTGTTCAATCATCGCACTCCTCAAGCCAAAATTATTCGGAGTAAATTGCACGCTGCAGGGCAACCTATTCCATGTGCCATTTGCTGCGTCATTCAATAGTCCCGCCCCCTGTTGGAAAATAAGCGCGTGAAGTGAAACTTTTGATTGCTTGATTGACAAATGTATAATAATATCGTCGTGTAGCACGCACCATATTTATACAATACACCCCAATGAGATAATTACTATCACCTCAATTGATGTAATCGAGAGACATTAATAAGATCTCCTACCAACTAAAAACTAATTATAAATTTCTATCACTATGAGTGAGTCATTATTAACTCTTGGTAAATTTCGGGAGTCAATTTGAAACTACATAGTAAAAAAAAATTATCCTTCATATTTTATTATTATCGGCAACTCCAATGGCTCAAATTAATATTGGCTTGAAACTTTGAAACAATTCATGGCTGAGAGAACATCCAGCAACAGCCTTCACTTGGAAAGTATTTACTCGATCCTTATCAAGGGATTATTAGCGCGGGGGAGCACCAACTATTGCTTCCTCTGGGTTGCGCCCATATCTGAGCTCAAACCCTAAAAAAAATGCATTGCAGCTCGCAGCTCCATCAACTTCAATCTAAACTATACACTATATTATAAGCTATGAAATATTAATATGTTATTAAGCTATTATATTTATAGGTTACATAATATTATATATACACTACAGTTTAACTGCTACAAATAATAATAATAATAAACAATCCTCCTTTGTTCACTATTTCTGTATCTGCTGTACCTATATACCTACATATTTGTATTTTGGATAATATGATGATGACGATATATCAGACGAAGAGTATCTATCTATCTCTGTATTATAACCAGACCTAAAAACCTATACTACAATCGTGTATGTGTATCTGTATGCGGTGCGGTGCGGCGGCATGCCAGCCAGGGGAAGAGGAATTCATAAATATTTCTTAAGTTTTGTATCTTTGATGGAGGATTTCTAGTTGTATGTAGCTGTAGCAAGAGTGTGAAATAGTTCAGTACACTACACGCACACTACGTTGTACAGTATAATATTGTAGGTACATGAAGCTACCTTGTTCAAGTATTCTATTAATTCTAAGCATATTATACATTAAACTATACTATACTATACTATATTGTACTATACAAAAGAAAACTAATAGAAATGAGTATCGCGTCATGTCATGTTATACTATTCTCAGGCTCCTGACATATTATCATGCAAGATGCAGAATATACTTCCCTATAATAAACACGACCCTCTTTAGTAAGTACCATGTGCTACTAAAATATACTTACCTTCTCACTCAACTCATGCTTACCCTGATCCACTCTCCACAATACCTCTTAACTCTCTTCTCAACTGTTTCCCTTTTCTGCCATTACATATATGTATTAACACATACATAGATATATACCTATACTTGGTAAATTTCAATCAAGATGCTGTAGTAAGAATAAGAATAATAATTAGATATGAAATAGCAGAGGAGAGAAAAGTAAAAGAACAATCTGAATGAAAATTAAATACGGGACAACAAGATACGCGCTAGTGTGTTTAATGACGTAATGGTGTTGTTACAGTGAATGAAATGCAGTTTATCAAACAATAAGAACGGCCAAGATAAACTAGTATTCACTGTCATGATGTATGAAAAAAATAAAATTGGGAATCATGCGAATGTAAATATTTGTGTAAACACAGTTTACTCAACAATCAACTGTTATAAATAAATAAATAATTAGTAACTTATCACAAACTTATAGGTACTATATAGTTTGAATCCATTAATTAAAATATTTGAATAAAGTTGTAATTGAATACATAAGGTAATCAATAATTACAATGGTTGTAATATAATGCGTTAGAATTTATTATGAATGCTGTAATGTAATGTAATGTAAATGAAGTACGTACACTATACGTTAGGAATGGGGAGTGAAGTAATTCAACATTGTTGTTGAATTACAATGAAACCAGCAAGGAATGCCAGATTACACAAATATTCATTTATACATGTGTATAAATGAATCGGATTTAATTGTGTGTAGAATTTTGTTATAACATTAGGGATTATGGTTACA
>JAAXYV010001087.1:0-10226 GCA_036851875.1 Novacerus sp. FZ-2019
TATATACATGAAAAAGTATACAAATATAGAAGTAGAAAATATATATGTATATATACAATATGGAAAAAGAATACTATGTATATAAATATAATGTATATATATATATATATATATATATAGGTTTAGTAAGACTGTCAACATGAGGAAATTTTTTTATCGACAGTCAACTGATTGAAGCCTGACCGAAAAGTTTTCGCTCGAGAAAGATGAAGTTTTGAGGAAAATTCCCCATAACGTCTGGAAATAATTAAACTAGTAAACACTAAATACTGACAAGTCAGAGCAGTCTCACCTCAAAGTGAAACTGGCTTAGTGTGACTGTGTTGTAAACTACGACACATGTCTTGTATAAAGCCGCATTTAGAAAAATTACATCTCAGTCACTGAAAAACGGAAGGAGTGAAGTGCGGGGTTGGTATATATGAAAGGAGATGTGCCGAGTTAGTATCCGTAATTTAACTCTCTGCATCTATCTATTGTGAAGCCGGAGAGAAGTTCTTCTACCACTCATCCCACCCAGTTCATCTACTCTCTCACGAAAATTCATTCCGTCTCTACTAATAAGAAAGGGTCATGACAAACTTAATCAGTCTATTATATTCTTTCTGTCTCCTATGTTTGTTTTGGTTGCTTCCTGAGCTCAGAATATTTTCTTTCCACGCTCTTGCCTTTACACTTTGAAAGTCACTAGCAGATTCACTTAATTACAAAAAGTTGTACTTGAACTTCGTCTCCTATATACTCACAAAGTAAAAGCAACTCAGGACCCTGGTGGAAGATTTCGCTGCTCATAAATCCCACATGTGAAGCTAGTGGAAGTTTAATACTCTATTCATATTTATGATCATAATCTATTTTTTACAATAAAAACACAGGGAAAACAGGGGAATTTTTTCGTTCATTCTTAACATACAGGGATTTTTCATACTTAGTTTATTTATTTTTATGCATACCATTCTAACTATGGGTTTTCTCTAACTGGCTGCGATCATCATTTGCAAATGGCGAAGTTCTTTACTCGTCGGATGAGCCGTTAATTATTCAGAATTATTACCAAAAATATTTTATACCGAGTGCCTATAAAGGGATTCATTATTTTATTTATTCCTACAAGGAATGAGGTTGGTACTGACTGAGTACGAACAATATGGCGCCCTTCTAATGAACATCTCTGCTCCGAAGTATGAAGGTGAAAGTCAGAAAAGGACTGACTCACCTATCATGAAATTTGCTGCACGAACACTTTTTATGGCAGGGTCTTAGGGTCTGAGAAAGCATTTGATACTTGAGTAAATGTATAATGCATAAATAAAAAGAAAATCAAAAAATCAAAAATCTGAAGAAAAAAATCAGGAGAATGCTAAAATGAAAATGTAAGCAAAGCCGGGTGTATATTTTTTTGAGAGACTAAGATAACTCGGGTGCTCAGCACCTGCCTCGCTACTTGTTTTTGAACTCAACCCCTAATGCATCTAATGCAGTAGTGCTCTCTCTTTCTCTCTGTGCGTCTTCTTCAAACGGTTTAAACTCTCTGGCTATGACTCACAGAAATCTCTTTGATGGCTAAATGCATTTTTTATATCATGATTTTCATAGGGAAAGATCAATCGGTTCATCTGATGCATTTCACCATGTGTATCTTCTCTCGTCAGCTTTTTCACACGTCTGTTTCTTTTCCCATGAAGATTTACTCTTTTTGCATAATCGCAAAAGTCTATGAAAGCTAGCACCTATTTTTTAAATGGATTTGGAAAAAGGATTGTCACACCTTGGAGCAAGTATGAGAAATTGTGTGTTCGTTGGGAGAATCCTCGTCGTTGAGTGACGCCGAGAAAGGTTTCAGCATGAGGAGGGGTGAGCAGAGATCTATAATACTTCATAAAACTTTAGGTTACTTTTGCTTTGCCCCTGTTGTCGTGATGATGATGCTACTACTGCTCCTACTACTACTACCACCACTACTACCACCACTACCACTGTCTACCGATGTTGCTGTGCTGCTTCTGTCTTATGCCATATCTCCTCTACTCTGTCGTTAAGTTAGACCCGGAGTGCTTGGTTGGTGTGAGCATTGAACATATCGCTCAATTCAGTCTTCAGACCAGAGCAGACCTTCATATATATATATGCATTCATATATACATACCTACATACATACATAGATGCATACATACATACATACATAGACTGTGAAATGAAGGGATGTTGGATGGGATCCGCGGATATCGTAATGAATGAGTACAGATTAGACCAACAGAGAGAGAGAGGAGTGTTGCTCTCCTAAATCTACTTAAGTAGCAGGCTGCATTCATAAGGACAATTAAACCTTGATTGCTCCACTAATTTGAGTCGGAGCCAAAATCTTTATCTTGAATGAGGTTTAGGGAGAAACAAAGATGGGTTTTAAGACGATGCCAAAGAAGGCAGGAGGTGGGTGGGATGAGTTCTTTGTTTCCTATATTCAGTGCAGAGGCAACGTTAGGTTGGGGAGGGGATGTACGATGGGATGAGATGAGATGAGAACGAGAGTGAGTGCGAGAGAGAGAGAGAGGATGCTGGAGAACACGCAGGTTTGGGTTGCTCCTCCGTCCCAACTCCACAGAAGAGATGGTTCCATTTTCTGGATGAGCGATTCCGCAGAACTTTATCTCGGCGTGGGGACAAAAAATACTCTGCCCGATATTCTCTCATTTGATTCGAATGTACCTAATGGGCCGGGTAATTAGGCCCCCATTGCTTCCTATTCCCAACATAGCACGGAGCAATGACTAGGTAATAGCAATACGCAAATAGTGAAGGCAGCTCAGCTAAGGTCTTCCGACACCCATCATCACTCTCCAAGTCTCAGCTCTACTGTATCTCCATGGAAGCTACTACGGACGAAGCTAGCCTTGTGTTTCTTCTCTCCTCCGCACTCACGGACTGACTACTCACTATAAGTCCTTCCTATATTATATTATGTTATATTATTATATTATCCCCTCAACATCATTCTTTCTTTTCTCTCCGGGTTTTTTTTTTGTTTCAAAACTATTCTCTGAGTGATACACGATTATTCACGGGATTAAATTAAGTCTTTAAAATTTAATTCTACTCCCGCCACACTTTTTTTAAACTCATTTCATTCTATTTTTATGAGCATTTGGATAAGCCCTAATATAGTATGAGTATGCTTGCAATGATAACGTGTGCAGGTGATATTATTATTATGGTCTATAATCTATAATAGTCTTTTGTTTCATTGCCCATGACAATAATGTGGTGTAGTAGGAGTGATGGCGGTGATATTTCCCATAGTAGTAGTCAAGTCAGTCAGTCATAGCTATAATATACGTATATAATAGCTACTAGGACTTAGAATTTATTCACATGACACACGGAGGATACATTATGTGAAGTGTAGGTTGAATAGGCAGTTGAGATAGAGGCATTCGTCAACATGTTACATCTGGAGGATCATTCTTACGGCCTCATGTTTAGGAAAACCATTGACTTTACAAGTTTGTAGATAATTAGAGAAGTCTTTGATTTTGCCGTGGGTCGTAGGTGGCAGGTGGTAAAACCATAATTGGGACCTTTTAACTCGAAACTCATATATCGTATATCATAATATAAATATAAAGATTCAATGGATATAGTAAGTAGGGAAGGATATATTAAATAGTAAGTGACAGAGATATAATATGTAATGGATATAATATGGTGAATATATGGAATGGAGTATAGAGGTGAAGTATGGGTTGATACATTTCATTATAATTTGTGACTTTATTATCAGTAAAGGAGTTGGTGTATAGTATTGAGAGGAGACATTTGCCGTGGGCACTTACGGAGAGGACGAGGAGAAGAAATGAATGACTCGATTTGTGTAGCGAGTAGTGAGTGCCGAAGAGCCGAACTGGTGAACTGGCGGCTTGCCTGCCTAGGTCTAAATAACCAATTTGTGAAATGACATAAATAATAGTGGGTATTAATTTCATGTGTGAAAGCTTGTGTTAAAAATAAGCGTAGCGTGTAGTTTCAATTTCCTGCTCGATTCACTCCCGCAGAAACGATTTGGTTTCCAGTGTGATCATTTTTCTGAGAAGGCCCTGATGGGGGAGGAAAGTGAGTCAGGGAATGAAACGCCTCTCCTGTCCCATTGCAATTCTCGCTCAATAGTTGATCTGTTTCTTTCAATAGGGTGGCAAAGCAAGTTGGTCAATTTGGTGGAGTGGGAATCTCTGATTCAACAATGGGGTCTATCTTACTTGGGAAAGCACAGTTGTTGCCGATTAGAGGGAAAATCGGATTAGGGAAGGAAGAGTTACCAGTCGTGAAAGAATGGATTATTCAATCCTTCTCTGCTTTTGCCTCCATCCAACTCTCATATAATCATTATTTTCTCATTTTGTTGGCCTTAAATTGCCATTTTGAAAGGCAAACAGCAACTTCGACGGTATACAGAGATAGTCAGTCCATGCAGAGTAGACGTAGAAGCACACAGATCACCATTATACAAACCTGCCCGATGATTACAGTCCGTGTGGTCTCCTCCTCACTACTCTCTCGTCTTTTATCCATTACTACTACTACTACCCAAAGGTACAGTACAATGACACTCTGTGATACCACCCAGCAATGATCAAATTCATATCACTCACCCATCCACCGTATAGTTTACTCTCTGTCACTCCTCTCACAAAACACGAATTTTAATTCAAACTGTTTTCATGAGATATAGAATAATAATATGGTGATGGGCCTCAAAAAGTCACTCGCACTCCCACTCTCACTATACTCCCACCTATTATTATTATCATCATCCATTATCCTCATTCTATTCTTAACTTAAGTCATCCATGCATATACTACTACTCTCACAACTAAAAAATAATATTGCTTTTAATTTCTCACACAGTAGTCCGGTTCAGTTCATGGAGTCTTTCATAGATTTTCTGTCTCCGTCTTCACTCCTCCAAAATGTATTTATAATTTCCAAAATGATACTATCGCCCAACGGCAAACTACACTGGCTTATAGTATAACGAAATTAATCAGTCAAAACCACTGTTCTTCCACACTGCACTGTTTTATTTAGCAAGGTGATTCAATTTCCGTATTATTTGTAGACGTGCCGAGTGAAATGCCAGGCAAGCATATTATGTTCATTACAGCATGTTGGAAATGCCAGCACCAGAGGTCGGCAAATGAATATCTGTCCCGTCCTAGGAGTTTTGGAAGCCACTAAGCCGTCACTGTCCCGTCTTTCCAAATAATTACCCGTCCCGTCCAGTGAAGAACCATCGGTAGGGTAGATGCGGGTAATATGAGAATAGCAGTGTTTCTGAATTTTTATCTCGGAAAGTATTACAGTCAAACACAATTGTTCCCCATGGTTTTGTAGAGAATTTAATGGACTACAAGAATATGTAGATGACGGGTCATTGCTTAAACTTTATTAATATTTATTAGCGTTCTCCCAAAAAGAATGATTTTAGGCAGGGTCAGCTAAAATGGGTCAGAGGTGTCGGGTAATATGGGTCAGGATTTCTCTTGGAAATCCCCATATTATATTCCGATTATTCCAACATGACCCATTTTGCCCTGCATTTGCTAAAACCAAGTGAAAATTCAGATTTAGTGACTCCTTTCCTTTGTTCCCATTACATTGCGAAATCTAAATAGAGAGATCTTCGACGAGGTTGTTGCCAAGTACAAAGTTAGATCGAATGGGGAAAACTGGAGTGTTTGAAGGGTCAAAGGCTGTGACCCATTTTAGCCACCTCTTAATGTCTGCAGTAATTATTTATTATTAAATTATGCACAACTAATTTTTGAAAATTGTTGACTTTGAAATCCTGAATGTCTGGAGAATCGACTGAGTCTCATATGTCCCGAGAAAAAAAAATTGACTACTAGCACTATCTAGTTTCCTGCAGTCTAGCGTATGAACGAATGTGTGAAAACTCTGGATAAACTTCTCTCAAAGTATTTTCACAGTTTATAATTCAATTGTTATACACCTACGGTATGCAAAATTCTACGTGATTCTTCAGAGAATATGTTATGCAGTAACAAGCACTGAAATTCAATGTCGGCGAAGGCCAGCAGAATTTTTCAAAAACGGCGTCCCATATTAACCGCCGGCTCATATTACACGCCTCTACCCAAATATTAGCACTTTTTATGCTACAATGAATGCCAGTGGGTAATATCACACAAAAAGTCACGCTAAAGCACAGGTTTAAAAGAGGAATCAAGATTAATTTAAATAAATTGGAACACTTCAGTACACCCCTGGAACAAATACGCGTCACCCATTCCGTCGCAGTTTTCAAAATATCACCCGTCCCGTCGCATTTTCCCAAACATCACCCGTCCCTTTCCAAAATCCGTCTGAGACGGGACGGATCCAATCTGTTGCAATAAATGTTTTTACGAAATTCTAGAGAAATTCCTCAGAGATTCGACCACTAGCGGAGAATATTTATGCCCATTTGTTCATGTTTAACTAATTAATTCAATATCCAGTGGTATTCATTCTTTCATGAGAAATTAACCTATTACCATACTAAGCAATTTTGAAAGTCTGAGATCATTTGTCACTGAAATGAATTGGAATAACCTAAAAAAAGATTTACAAATAATAATATACTGTCTGCGAGGAGGAAGTTGAGGATTACATAGAATTGAAGAGGAAAGAATTTCTCTTTTCATTGCTGTTCAGAAGAGAAGAGATGAATGTGATGTGAAAGTGATTGGCGGTGAAGGGGGAGGGGTAAAAGAGAAACCAATGTGTTAGGAGCGAAAGTAAGAGAGCGGGATATATATTCGGATATATCCGGGATTTGAAGAGATGAGGGAGCATCCGGGTGGGTTGTTATGTTATATTGTAGGTACACATTATATGGTATGAACATGAAGGGCAGTAGTATATTATAGATAGCTGTGTTGTGATGGTGACATTAGACAGAGCATGAACTTTCACAATGCTGTCTGGTTGTAGTTGTGTGATGTGATGTGAGTGAGTGAGTGAGAGATGTGTGATTTGTATTATATTCTGGTCTGTAGTGTGTTGCGTTGACTGTATTTAGTAGAACGGGAAACGAATGAGACGGTGTTCTTTGAGTATATGGGACTATGGGACTGTGTGTATTGTGAATGTATGTATGTATGTATATATGTACGTAGGCAATGTGGATGAAGGGATTTTTGGTGCAGCGCAGCAGTAACAAGTAAAGTAACTCACGGGTTGCTTTTCCGTCTAGAGAAATTCCTCAGAGATTCGACCACTAGCGGAGAATATTTATGCCCATTTGTTCATGTTTAACTAATTGTTAAAGTCATTACTAATTTCCATGAAAGCTGAAGAACGTAATATCAAACTGAGTATTTGTGTGTACTCGACTCACTAGTTCAATTCAGTTAAGTCTTAATTTTCTGGCGAGTTGAGCGCTTACAAATATTTACTCTTCAATCCCACATACGCCTTTTTCCCTGCTACTGCAAATATAACCTTTGAAATTAAAAGCTATACTATTATATAAAAGCTTTTTTTCAAGTCCCTACAGAGTTTCTGCTTACTCGCTCAACATCTCATGGAAAAGCAAAATGGAACTGAAACTGAACGGGGCTCCTGCTCGCTCAAGCCATGATTCAGAGTCAAAGTCAACCTCAGGTCTGACGGGGTGCACTCATAATTAAAATTAAACCTGGTTGCGTTGCGTTTGTTCGCTTACTTACTATCATACTGCTGCTCCTACTACTACTCCTGACTGCTGGAGTTTAATATTATATACTACTCCCCACAACTCCCAGTCCTACTTCACTTCACTATTTGCAAAATTACCTTTGCCGCACTGGAGCACCATTTTGAATGAATTTCAAATAATAATAATAATAATAATATTAATAATGATGATAATAATAATAATACATTCGTCTGTAATACATATTTATACATGTATTTATTTACGTTTACCTGCAGCAACACATAACTACCTATTGCTCACCTCTACGGAAGTTATTCTTGCAAAAATTGCCCCACCACACCGTTAAGGAAGTAGCAAATAAACATGGCCGTCGTAGCAATAACAACAAGGAAGAAATCCTCAATCCCCTTGACAAAACAACATTATGTTACAAGTTACAACGATAAACCATTGTTTCTTAGGCCCAACTTTTGCAACACACGACTGAATTTTTTTTACCTTAAAAGATTTCATACTCATTTATTTTATCGCAAATTTCATGCAAAATGCAATGGTGATAGAACTACTACTGGATTTTGATAAGAGTTTAAATTTTGTACCTCCCAATCCCAACGAAGATTTGAACTCCTGACCGATTGAAGTGAGTACCTATCTATAGTAAATAAAGTTCCTGGAATGAATGTGTGTGTGTGTGTACAGTGTGTCTGGGTTGAGGTTGTCTTCGTTTTGTAGTTGAAATGGATATACCAACCTTGGTATGTTTCTTTTCTTTATCTGAAATTAATTGAATTCACTATGTTTGCTATTCGTCTACTTCATTATGCTTGGTTCGGGAAGATTAGGCACTGGCGATGAAGCAGGATTGAAATGGCTATTTATAGAAATTGTGATCACGACCGTGACCTAAGTTATTGTTAGCTCTTCTCGTATGTTATGACTGCTGCGTTTGATGAGGATGTAATGTAACTTTGACTGCTACACGAGTGGTTGAATACCTTTTAATGTCCTCATAATTTGCATTGTATAGCTGATGGTATGAAAGGAACAAGATATATAAAGCACATAAAGTTGACCACTTTACTTTTTATTACTACTTCTGAACCATTCAAGTGTTAAGGCTAATAATCCAAGGTAATTAACTAGTAGTAACTATATATGTATATATAGACAATGTCTACTTGGTTTGACAATTTATCATGTACTTTACTTATTTTTATTATGTAAATTAGTTTAAAAGCTAAATCTTCAAACCTTCTATTAGAAGATAATTCCTTTCTTTAATGACTTCCATTCATGGATTCTATTGAGTAAGTGAAAGTTTGTTTTTCCTATGCTGCACTCTACAAATACATTTACGGTAAAATAGTTTTGAGGTTGAGTTTGGACTAAGATTTTTACACAAATAGTAATATATTATAGCTAAAAATAATTTCATTACAGGTGTATGTACGCAGGAAATAAAATCGCTGGTTCGTCTGTCAATATTATTTTAACTTTTGCACAAATCTGTAGCTATATTCTCATATTTCCTAATAATCCACATTCATTGGCTAATAGTCAACAAATTATTCACGTGATAGAAAGGAGTTTAACGTTGGAAGCATATTGCCAGTAACAACTGTGTCTACAACAAGAGGTAGAAAGTATTCACTTATCCTCTTTCCCACGAATTGAGACGCACCTCTTATTGTGGGCACAGTTACTGCTGATTATATGGGTCCAACGCTATACTCACACTATTATAGAAATTTTAACAGCAAGGATAAATGACCTGTAAATTGAATACTGCTTGTGCCCTATTTGTAATGCTTAATATAATTTACAGATCAGGCCTCACGCAAAATACATTGATTCATATAATCTAACCCTAACCAGTCCGCTACACTCGAATTGATTCAATCAATCATACACAAAAGGTGTCACGTTCCACATCCACGCTCCTGCCTGGGGGCATGTTGTGCCATTGTGCCGTGCCGTTTTGGGTATGAGCGTTACCCACTTGGGGCATGCTGTCTCATTCCATGATGACAAACTCACTATATATTATATAGATATATATATAGTCAATCAACAGGGTTACAAATAAACCACCATGTCAACGATTATGAAATAATGCAATTACCTACATACAATTACTAGTTATTAGCTATCCTTAACATTGAATTACGGAAGTTGATTTTTAAGGACGCTTTAGAAGGGATTGTTTTGTTATTATTATTGCTTTCAGATTGTGGCACCCGTAAACCAAGAGCAAGACCATTACTAGAATGTTTGCAGTTGCGTTGAATAAGTTTCTGTATTAATATATGGGGTTCTAATACACACTGAGAAATTCTTATATCACTTGAAACGGCATATTATGCATAAGTTAGTAACTTGAGAGATTCATATTATGGAGAATGATAGGAGGATTGAGGTCAAGTATAATGCTTTTCCCCTTAGAATACGACGAAGTCAGACTTGTTGACCATTATCACGGTTTTTACTCCAAGATAAGGTGGACCGTCAGCTCAGCCTGGGAACCATACTTTC
>JAAXYV010001088.1:0-10214 GCA_036851875.1 Novacerus sp. FZ-2019
GCGGGCCCGCACCCGACTCTATCCGCTGAGGGATATACACATAGTCTGAGGTTTGTTGATATTAACGTCAATGCTCTTTTAGAGAATGCTCCCAGTGAGATTGTATTTGGTACATCACGCGGTTTTGCCAGGCCACCATCAGTAAGTCCAATGCCGATGGTGTCGTCACAGCCACCGTTGTTTGACGTGGAGCATTCTATGTCTGACGCACCCATGAGAGAAATAACAAAGGGCCCATGTAGTGACTGTGGCGTCCACGATGCGCTCGGCAGGAGGTGTAAGGGTATCAGCTAGTTTTCAAGGCAAATGCATTGTTAGCTCTAATTACAATGACGCTCAACCACAAACTGAGTTTGAGACCAAGACTTGTCAAGACTCGACAACCAGAGGAACTTTATTCCAGAATGCATGACGTCACTGGACCACAAGGGCCGTTCTTGCTTTCTTCAGATTACTCTGTGGAGTTATTGGACGGGTTCGTAGCATCTCTCAATCGATGTGTGAAGCTTATGTGTATACTCTCCCTTGACTCTAGCGATCATGTGAATGCACTCTATTCATTCAGTCAACGATCGTGTGATCCTGGAGAATGACGATTCTTCACGGACACCGGAGGTTGACGACTTGACATATGGATTGTCTTGTCTTCCATTTAAGAATTCGAGTCTTGGTTGAGGTTTCCAGAATCATCTGGAGCTATCAGTCAAGACTACAACTTGTATGAACCCCAACGCGGTATCCGCGGTTGGAGTTAGAATCAATTCTTCACGGTCCACGAAGCTCCTGTTTTGATCAATTTCTTTCGAGTAGACTTGAAATTAAAGTGTACATGCCGACATGGTATTTACTTTTCACCTATTTTTATTGACAAGTACAGCACAGAGATTGCTATTGCCAATCTCACGGATCACATTGTCACGTTGTAAAAGGACTAGTTTGGAGCTATCTCACTCCTATTCGTACGGAACAAGTTAGAGAAATCATTCCTGATGTTAGCCTTCAGTCTTCCCTAACTGCAAGCACCTCCATGTTTGACATTAACCCCGAGAGAAAGAGAAAGGGTGATTTTGACGAGTCCTTCGTTGATATGAATCCGGATTTGCCTTCCGACATTTGTACGGTTTTGATACACGTTCTTCAATAATTTTGGGACGTATTTGCCATTACGAATGCCGATTTAGGCCGTACCTCCATAGTAGCTCATAGCATTAATACCGGAGATAATCACCCGATTAGAGAGCGGCTGTGGATTATATATTCCGTAGAGGAAGAAAACATAATTTCAAGACAGGTTAAAGATATGTTGGCAGATGGTGTCATTGTTCAAGTATACTCACCCTGGGCATGCAACGTTGTGTTGACCAAGAAGAAGGACGGCACTCACTAACGTTTTTTAATTCGTGGTACGTTGTTCAGTTGTTTCCCTCTTCCACGGATTAGTGACGTACTCGATTCGATGGTTGATAGTTGTTATTTCTGCCCGTTGGATCTGATTTCTGGCTATTGGCCGATCCGAATAAAAACTATGACGTTAGCCACTTAAAAACAGGTTTCATTACACGATACGGGTGTTTCGTTTGTACTAAAATGCCTTTTGAACTAGCGAACGCCTCCCAGGAGTTTATACGCCTTATCGACTTTCAGTTTTCCGATATGCGTAGCCAGGTTGCCACTTATCTAGACGACATCACTCCACATACGAAGGAAGCTTGGGATTGTATTGCCCACCTTTATGAAGTCCTCACACGCCTACGGTCAATTAGCTTTCGTCTCAAAATCAGTAAAATGTAGATTTCTACATACTGAAATCAAGTACTTGGTATGGGTATCAAGCCTGATCCTGACAAGGTTGACGCGGTAAGAGACATTCCGATCTCACAAATATAATGTCATTGATTACCACTCATGTCCACCATAACTTGAAAACGTGAACGTGTGAGTTCCCGTAATCTAATACTTTTCCAATCCGCCTCTTTGGACACTGCTACCTCTCTTCGCGAGGACAGCACACCTCCATTATATGTTCCTGCAACTGACCCGGGTCATAGCGAAATCCTCACCGACATGCCAGCGGCTCCGGCAGATGCACCAATACCAGTAGCACACGCGGAAACCACTCCAATACCCATCGCTTTTCCTAACTCGGTGCAAGAACGACTTTTACGTCTAGCACAGCCGACATCTATTGTCGACCCTACCACAATGTGTATACGCCAATCTGCTCGTTTATTTGAAAAACGGTTGACCAAGACGTAGATATTCTCGTTGTGGCTTCAATGCACGATTTTCCGTCCCTTTCTGGTTCCCCTCGATGTGTCGAATCACAACACGTATAACAACTACAATGACCAAGACGTTGAATCTGGGTTTCTTCTCGTATACCTCCCGCACACGATTAATCTTCCTTCTTAATTGACTCACAGCAACCAACCAATGGGGACATGACATTTACTTTAACTTGGCAGAGAGACCCCAAGCAGGAACGATTGAAAATGTACACACTTGCCCATATTCTTTTGTTTTGCTTCTGCCTTTTTCTGCTGCTGTTTGATATTGCGCATCACCCCGCTGCTTCCTTCCCCTGAAAAATCGGCCGAAAGGTACGCTTATGTCGGTATAATTATTATTTGTGTTATTGTTAGTGTTATTCTTATTCGTACGCTGACCCCCACCTCTGTGGAGACTCCCGCCTTTTGTACAACGTATGATTACGGTATTAATTATAATTGTTCACGGAAGGTGAAGTTTCACACAAAGGCACTGATTATGCTATTTGTAATTTGATCGATTTTTGACTTTTGTATTTCGATGTTTTGTTCTTTCACCACGAATGCTACATGTCATTTTTCTTCACGTCGTTATCCTCGACTCGTGATGATTGGACATTATCATTCTTATTGACATTTGATCACGGCATGATTCCATATGAGCCACGTACATCCTTTTGGTGGTGACCACTAAAATTCCGAATGATTTTTCAACGAGGCTATGATAACCCCGTTGAGGACACGTATCATGTCTACTGAGCCGTGCACATCGTTTGATGGGGCGTTTGCAATAGAGCTGCTTTGAGCCGTTGAATTGTTGCCAAGCAGTATGTCCATTCGTGCGCTATCGGATGGTCTGCTTTGTGTTGCTCGCCATTTGCGCGATTCCTACATACCCGGGTCAATGCCCAACATGAATTTTTCACCCGGCCTGGTGAGAGGAACGGCATTGACAATATCAAATTATAAAAGATACTAAACCAACAGCGTGCCTGAGTTTGTAATGATACGTGTATGCGATCTACACAAGGTCATGATATAGTGTTTGATCATATTTCTAATTGGGTCCGTATGTATGCTTACATTTATTTTTCAATCGCCTAGGACATCTTTTCCAATACTGGTTTCATTTCTATGCTTAATTCATGGTGTGACAATGGTATAATACATGTCTATCAATACTTCAATTATTTCAGGCAATGCGATGATGTATTTTGAAAACGTATTGGTATAGGCATAATTCTGCATATGGCATTATAGAATATACGTATACTTGGAATTTATATGAGGAAAACCTAAGTTTAGGATTTTAGTCATGTTTGCTCTTTGTGTTGATGAGTATATTGTTGAGGTTGAATATTATAAATATGTTTCTAAGTATATGTGATTCTATTTGTGCAAGAGGAATATATAATGTATAGGAATGTGTTGGCATTAATGTTAAATTTATCATCGCGATAAGAAACTACGGATGTGTTTCCTGTGTTTGTGTATCTATGTTTAGTTTTAAGGAAAGTAAACGATTTATATTCCTGAGTTGTTTTCGAGGAAGTTTTATTTACTCTACGTAGAAGAAGGGTGTGGTACGACTATTGTCGTATAGTATCAGGTTATTTATGTTGGTTTGTACGGATGCGACACCATCTCAACTCATTCTACTTTGCAGTATCGATTCAGTTTATATTGGTTGCTCATGCTTTGCTAAAGTGACACGTGTACAACATATTTATAGATTTACTCCCATTGTTTCGTACGCCACTATTTACACATACCAATAAAATACAAACATGCACCAGGCATTAAGTCTCGGATCATTCTTTACCTGTTTTTTGTATTCAGCCACGACAGTGCTGCTCAATATAAAATTTATTTCGAACCCACAGTAGTGGAAGAATAGCCACTGGCTATACTCCGTACACATTTTCAGTTGTTACAATATAATGCCAATGGTTTCTACAAAAAGTGTATCTTCATTGGTTCATAGCAACATGTCTACCTTTGATATACCCGTCATTCCGGATCAATCCAACGCCTTTAATCATTCGTATCCGTGGACAACCATACACCGTGGTCTGTCTACCTTCAAATTGAGTGGCCTCGGGTTTAAGTGTCAAGCATTTCAGTTCCTTCGATCATAGCCATGTTCAAAGTTGTGCATTGTGCACAAATTCGAATGTCCACATTGTGCATAATCTAGCCTGGCTACACAAAAGCCTTTTCGACGTTCTCATAGAGTGTAGGGACTTTCAGTTTTATTCTCAAAAACATCTAACATCGTGTGAAGTGATTCAAATTAACAGTTCTATTTCTTAGCTGGTATACACTCCCGTACGTCCTTTAAGGCCCAAGTAGGCAGGCATGCATAGCGTGTCAAATGCTTATAGACAATTTGATACAGTTTGTAAGTGGACAAATTGGAACAATGTATTTGCGACCGACGACATTCAGCTCTTCAAATTTATAAAAAATGAATAAAAAATGCGTGTTACAACATGGTATCCGCTGGGCCGGTTACTTCACCATGAGGGCTCAAATATTTCATTTGTCACCTTTTACCTTTTTTGTTTTTAATATTTCGCAGTTTGTATTGGCAATTCTCATTCGAGTAGCCGAATTAAAATAAGCTGCCGTAAGAAGGGAAAACCCTTGGGGTATAGGCATTTGAATATCTAATCCCAGACTTACGGATATTAGCCTAATCCACTGGAATGAAAACCTCCTCATTACCATAATTTAGTCCATACCTGTAGCTATTTACATTAGCTATTAAAGATTCGAACCAAGGCAGTAGATAGAGATTTGCGACTCTAAACCACTAGACCAAGGAATGAACCAACAATATACCTTCCGTTCTCAGTACACACTCTGACTAGTGCATTACACGTGTCTTAGATGTTGACAATCACATTTATTCGTACGTATACGATCAGTTTCACCTTAATGACTCCACACATTAAAACCTCACTTGTGATGAAACTCCTCGGTTTGAGTCGACTGAACTTGTCCCACGGTTATTTTCAGTCACCACCAACGTCAATAAATATGTTTCCATTATTTGCACTTCAGGCTTTCGTCATAATGTGACACTAATTTTTAATGGGCGTGCAGAAATTTCCCTGTCATGCAATTGTCATCTACACACCACAACAATCGACGTCTCTCATGGAGCTTGCCTACGAAGTAGAGAGTTAGGTATCAAGACTTATCAACCACTCAATTGGTTCATTGCCGATACTGAATTGACAGAAATCCCCTTGTTACCTGTCAATCATACCAATGATTCTTTGTCCATTTCAACGAATTGTTCCTCCGCCATGTCTTCTATTTTCATACCTTTGATCCTGATGAGTCCCGTTGGCCTGCACCCCTTAGGACCACAATTCGTCCGAGACGAATATCCCCTGTAGAATCATGGATCCTGGGTTGAGTCGCCGCTGTGTTTTGGTCGCTACGAAAGCTCGTTGGCACTTCCTCAACGCCCACTCTGATGGCCATGACTAGCTTACCCGCGGTAGATTCTTTGAGGGATATCCAGTTTGTTCACAAGCAAATATTACCAGATATCCCGACTTTCTCGGATGAAGAAATGTCATTTTATATTTACATGGGCATCATTGTGGTCCTGGTTATTTCTATGCTAGTGATCTTTTGTTGCACCTTACGGAGAATTATGTAGATGTTATCCACGTTGGTTTACGGTGTCTGGTAATCCCCAGACTGATGATAATAATTGTATTGCAGTCTTGATGTACAATGAAATATTGTGTCTCAATTACTCTTCCATTAGAATTTATAATTTTCATTCTCTCCATATGAATTTCCTGTGTCATGAATTGTGCATACATGTGTTTGGGTGAGCATATTATTTTGATCAATGTTATTTAATCAGTTGATGTGATTTACTGCGTAAATCTATACATTGACTGGTGCAGTTTGTTCTTACTTGACTTTTTAAAAATTGAAATGCTCCGGTCATTGTCTGACTGTAATGGCTTTTGCGTTAGTACTTTGGAATGAATGTTTATCATGATGCCATTGTGTTAATTACAGGAACATTCAGTGGATTATTTCCCTTTTGTCCATCAATGCCAAATTGAAATCATTGGGGTTTGGGTTTTTCCCGCTGAGTAAAGGCAAATGCCGTGTTCCGTCGGGTGTTGTTGCTTTAATTGAATAGATTTCATGCCTTGTCGTTGAATAATTGATATTGTTAAATCATCGTTGACGTTAAAGTTGACTCAAAAAATCTCAGGTATTGTTTGGGGTTTGGAAGGAGACACCTTTTCCAATTCTAAAAAAATTGCAGTTTTTGCCTTCATGCTCTTAGTCTTTGACTCTGACCTTTTTGCCTTTTACCCGCAAATGAAATATGTCTACATGGAATCTTATAGCCCTTGGTGAGACGAATCGAACGATATCATGGCCGGGTAGGTTTGACCTCGTTTTAAGGTCACTCACGGTTGACCTCTACGCATTTTGACTCGTATGACAAAACGCCAGAGGGAAAGGTTTTTAGCATCGTGAGACGAGGCACCTTGGTTGTGAGGGTCTCTGAGAAATCAGTTTTCTACATTTTGAAAAATTTCCAAGTCCCGATAAATGTAAGTGTGGCACGGGATAATTGGATGCCAGGATATAGGTATATCTCGTGCTTGCTATATGGAACTTCCTCTATACGTACGGGGCTATGTATTTTGGTAGCGCGAACGGTCAGTACTTCATTCAAATTACAAATTACTTTGTATACAATATACTGCTTTCTCTTCCTAAAGTGTCAACTTATATGCCCCGCCTTTCCTTTGTACTACTTAAAATTTAATAAGTCCATTTGATTTTGGTGAGCGAATTGATTTAATTTTACAGTACTTTTACTAACTTAGATATCACTAACTTGTATTTCTGGTAAAATAGTAAATGTTTCTAGCAGTATGTAAATGTAAATAGCAGAAGATTCAACATATTTTCTTTGACCGCAGTATTGCAAGACGAGGCTTCTGCACTGGCTGCGAGCTACGAAGTGAGACTTGTTCCACAGGACGTTATATGTGCTCAGTGTCAGGGACCAATGACAGCCCAGCAGCGGCCAAACTGCAGTCTTGGATTCCGGTGCCTTCGATGCAATCACACTGTGTGGCCAACAAACGGCACATGATTTGAGCGAGCCAAGATCTCACCTGCGCGTGTGGCTGCTTTTTGTAGCATGGTACTTCCAAGTATTATCACAAGAAATCGAGTACTACAATATCTTTGGCAGACAGTAATTTGAACTGGATCGAAAGGTGTTCATAACTGGTGCATAAATTCGTGTGAAGTTATAGCACAGTCCCCCTTAATTTGGCTGTGCAAACTTTGGACCTACCCACGGGACTGGGAACTGCTCAGTATGACAAAAGGAAAAATGACATATGCGTATAGAGAAAATTAACTTTCTTTTATTTGTTTGGAGAGAAAGCAATCTTTCTTTTATTTCCGGAGAAAACCAAAAGCATAACTAACAGAAAAATAACAAACTCGGCATGTGTTTAGAATCAGATGAATTTTCATAAATTCAGTTACCAATAGTAACTCTTACATAATACGCCTTCAACCAATTAGTTTATATATATCTTATGAGTAGTAAAGGGACAACTTTCACTGCGACACCCTCTTAATTTAAAAAAAATCCGCGCAATAAAAAATTCGAAAAAATCTGATTTACTCGCTTTCTTTTTGCTTTCGTCCTACTGTGGTGCGGTTACTACAATGAAGACGATTATCGTAAAAAGTGAATTTCCCAAACTTTGGATGAGGTGAGCGGTCACTTAACGTTGTCTGAATCCCCTAAGAATATTCACAGAGGTTTAGGTTGTCAGTTCCCACAAAATCAGCGGGTAGCCGAATTTGGAATCCAAAATTATTTTTATCCCTATTGCACGCGGAACAGTCTAATATATATATTAAAAATTAATGCTATTTATTTAGGTTTATTTAATTAATTATTGTAATTTAATCAGTTTTATTTAATTAATTAATGCAATTTAATTAGTTTGATTTATTTAGTATTATTTATTTAATTAATGCAATTTAATTAGTTTGATTTACTCAGTATTAGTTAATTAATGCAACTTAAGTAGTTTGATTTCCCACACCAAAGAAAGGATAGAGTGGTAAAGCAAAATTGGTTACCACTCGTTGGTAATAACCCAATGCCAGAAGCTGAACAAATTGGCAATAAGTGGTATCCAGATTTATAAGAAATCTTAGACCACTAGTTATCAATCGGCTGGATACCAGTGGTAATCAATCTAATTTCAAACTGTGGCAACCACTGGGTAGAGAATAATGATAGGAATAGTAGCTACCACTCAGTACTCCCTGCTGGCTGCCAGGAGATGCTAATCTATGGTTGCCACTGGTGAATATATGTTTGCCGATGCCTGGTAGGCAGTGAATACCAAGTACTGGAGACCTGTGAATGCCAGAAATTAGTAACTACAGAATGCTAATCCTTAGTAACCAGTGTATATTTGTTACTAGAAACCAATGAATGTCAAATATTGCAATAATCTATACCAATGTTCAGTATCCAATACATGCCATTTCACACTAAAGTATGAATAACAATAAATCCAACACTTACTATTCATCAATATGTGATTAATATTTAACACATTTGACATTTATTATGAATATAAAAGTAACATAAATGCATGGGTTACACTTTGGTCAATATCGTCAAGTTCACAACCAAATCAACACGACGAAAATTTGTTAAAACTTGGGTATTCGGCCCACACTCTGATTTTGTTGACATTTTTTCCTAGACGAACATGAAAAAATTTTGGACCACAAATGTGTTTCTTATACCATGCCTGGTCTGACTGCAACTTGTACTGTATACTAATAGGAAGGAATTTTTTCCCGCAAAAGTGTACGAACAAAGTTAATAATTTTTGAAATTTCAAAAATTGAGATTTGTTTAAAAATATTCCTAATACTTCTCCATCTGTTATAGGCTACGTTATTTCTTGCTATGTTAGGTTGTTTTTAATTAGGTTAGAATATTTTTGGTTACGTTAGGTATGCGCTAGGTTATTTTTGACGTATGACTTATATCGATAGATAAATTACAATGTTTGAAATTTCAAAAATTCGTAACATCGATCCTATACGTTTGCGATGAAAAAATGTCGTTATATTCGTAACTAGGAACCTCATATTAGTTTACAGTACAACTTCCGGGCAGATTAAGCGAGGTATGAAGATCAACAGTTTATAAAATATCAATAATTTGTTTTGTATACATTTCCGTTTCACAATCTCTTCATGTTCGGGGTATAAAATTTGAACATAATCAGAGTGGGTGCCGAATACATATGTTATCCCGAAAATTTCAAGATGTTGAATTACAGAATCATACAGATGTCATATTCACCGTATTTGTTCTAATTTAAGAATTGTTGTTTTACTCAAATAAAGTACATGGCCCAATTCTTGAGCCACAATTTCTTACTGCGGTGGTGATGGACCACTGAAAGGACAGATGAACTGCCTGGAACCAGGTTTGCGGGAATTTTTTCTAAATCTTGAATTTGGTTTCCCGAATTTTGAAAAAGACCATACTCGGCATGGTATTTAGTCATTTACTGCGTCATTATACATGATGATTCAAATTGTGGTCAAATCATACCGCGAGCAATTTTCCCATATTATACAGCTGGCCATGTCCTCAGTACACAAAGGTGAACAAATTTTTCCGTTAATACTTCATTTTCATGTGTCTTTTTTTAATAATGCAAAACTACCTAACACGGCGACATCAGGCTGCAACACCTACAGTAGGGTTTCTCCAGACAGGTGGGGAAAATAACATTCATGGAGCTACAAATGGAAATGTCCACCAAAACTTATATTTCAAAAACTAATTCAAGTTGTTTGGAAATGGTCTCCCTTAAAATTTTTACTGCA
>JAAXYV010001089.1:0-10212 GCA_036851875.1 Novacerus sp. FZ-2019
AGCAAAAAGCAAAAAAAAAAAGAAGTTTACCTTCAATTGTTCTTCGCTAGTAATAAGAACTTTATGCGGACCCAAATGATCATGTTGAGGTGAGAATCCTTCAACAGCCGCAGCACCGCAGTCCAAAATAATAACAGAGAGAACTGGGGCTCGATGTTTTAATTGAATTTCTTTTGCAATTTGACACCCTACATCCTCCTTTGCTCTTTTCTCTCCTCCCGGAACATTCACAGTGAAGACGTACACAGTTCCACAATTTGTTCCCGCCCATAACGTTGGAGTTGTGCTTTGAACTGTCATAAATATAAACACAGACTCAATAATTTAATATCCATCACTCACAGTAATTATGCTCTCACTCTCAGGCAGGCACAGAAAAGCATTAATACATTGCGTGAATAATTCGAAATGAGAGTAGAAATTGTATGTGATGTGTGACTCTTGGTGATTCTTGAGCTATGGGCTCATCATGGGAAAAACTATATAGGGTCGTCAATAAAATGCCTAACACATTAATTTAACATTTAACTTATTACGTAGTATGTGAGGAGCCACACATACTACCATTAATTATGCAAAAGTATTTTATGGACGATCTCTATAGATTTCCCATTTATTAATCTAATAAAGTCAATCACAGCAATCAAAGGACCACTTTATCTTCATTTATAGTTTTTCACATATTCTTTATCTATATGCCTGCTCTCAAAAACTTTTTTTCTTTTTTTTTTTATAAATATAAATGCTTGATTTGAAGATTTCTTACGGCTGACGATGTAGGTTTTGGAGAAAGTAACTGATCGAACCATAGATGACATTGCATCATCCGAGCCTCGGGCTTCTATAGCGCGCTCAACGGGTTTTGACGGAATAGAGCCATCTGGACTCTGAACTGTTGCCAACGATGGACTATATTTCAAGGACATTTAATTATTTAGGCGATACCAAAAATAATAAATAAATAGAATGTACAAATAAATATACATAATATAAATATAATTAATTTAAATCAAATACAAAATAAATTATCTCTGATAGTACAATACTGTATCAATATACCAATTCTCAATATATAAACAAGCAGCAAAATCTAACCTTTTAATAGGGGAGCTGCCACCTGGTGCTCTCTGCGATCTTCCTTTCCTAAGACGTCTAAAAGACTCTCGTAGAGATTTCTTAATTGACTTCCTCCGAGAAATTGGAGTGTCACCAGCAGCCATTATATCTAAAGTCGCCATAAGTTCAGAGTTAATATCACTTAATTATAATTTTAGATTATTCAGTCAATATAACTATAAGTTAGCATGCTGTGAATTTGAATACATACCATTAGGGTTCAACGTAGATTTAATCATAACAACTTTCTTTCGGAAGAAGTCATAGAGTAAAACACCATGTGCTGTTCCAACCGCAACGACCCCAGAAGGTGCTTCAAGTGCCAGAGCCGTTATTGCTGCAGGAGGTTGAATCTGAAGTAATGCCGTTACATTGAAAGTGTCTTCTCTCTCACTAGTACCAATATTAGGATTGTTCTTAGGTTTGTAATCAAGAGCATCATGGCCTTTCCATACAAAACCATCCTTGTCCGCAACCATATTACATGTGCTAACCTATATAAATAACCATCAAAAATAAATTATTCGTTTTTTTTTTCAAGAGTATAATTACAAAACATTATAAATAAAAACCAACTAAATAATATAGGTAATCCAGGAACATAATATAAAGTACAAAACCACAAACCTCTAACTTTGAAGCATCCTCTTGCAACACTAATCTCTTGACTGAATTAACAACAACAATTTGTCCGGCTGTTCCCCCAATAATTAAAGCTCCAAACCTCTTACAAAATCCAACTTTTTTCACAGCTAGTCTTGGGTCATCTGAGTAGGGATCAAAAGTTCCAACCTTCCGAAATGGTGGCCATTCCTCCTCATCATCCTCTTTATTGTTTGAATCATGTCCAAATTCTGAGTCATCACTTGTAGTAAAAAGGACGGAAGAGCTAAATTTTGTCAACAAGGATAAACAGGATGTTGTTGCATCCCAGAATCGAACTGATCCATCTTCATGCCCGGTTATCATCAAGGACTTTAGATTACTTCGGATTCCTTTTTTCGTTGTTGTTGCCACAGCAATGGAGTTTATTTTTCCTCCACATATTGGCCACGGCTACAAATGTAATACACAAAAATCAAAATTCATATTCTAGCCGAATTATAAGATTACTACCTATTGTTGCCCGATGCAGGTAATATAATCGGTTAAAGCCGATGCATCGGTTATTCAGTTCATGCGCGTTGAACCTCACTTCACTCCGTCTTTTTTCCCCATAAAATTCTACATCATTATGGAATATTTTCCTGAATAGAATCAACTCAAAAGTTAATAAAATCACTTTACAGTATTAAGAATCGAGTAATTGGATTTTAGAAACGACAAGTAAAACAATTTAAGTACAATTAACAGTTCAATTAAAAAACAATTCCTCCTTATACCACATAAATTGCCGCATCGGCTTGATAGCCGATGCGTAAGTTTTAATTGGCCGATGCAGACGTACGCCGATTTGATTTTGGTTCGGAAAAATGGTCGATGTATCGGTGAAATACTACCTTTTATGTACTATAATAATATTTCACAGGGTATTTTAAATCCAATGAAAGTAAATTCTTTAAATAAGATAGACCTTTCATAGATTTCTTTCAAAATTGTATTTTTAACAAGTTGAATTGACAAAAATAACAATTGATACAATAATTATTAACTGGTAACAATTCTAAAAAAAGTAACAGTTGTATTTAAATTAAAACTGAAGAAATCAAGAATTTATGTTTCATCGTAATTCTAATTCTATAAGGCGTAATAATGACTGCATTTGCAACCAATTCACTACTTTTGTCATATTTGATTCAGTATTTTAGCTAACCCTAATAAAATTCGACTTTAAATCTTAAATCAACAACTACGAATATTATATAACCGAATTATACTATTATACGGTTTTTAAGTCTCAAAATATAAATTCCAAAACTAATCCTGCTGTGGTGGAAAAAGACAATTATGTAATACCTTTTTAGAGAATTCTCCTCCCAGACCAATTTTAACAAGTGCATTGTAAACGTCGTCTGTGACGTCAGAGACGTGGTGAAAACAAGTTACTGCTGACGGATGGATAGAATTAAGGTACGGTTGAGGAAAGAAGGCCGGCCAGTTATCTGACCTTAAGTCAATTGTAACCATTTCTTCCTCAGCCAATATAACCAGGGCCAAGGGTGGTTCATCTTCACTTTCTTCGTCATCCTCATCTTCATCACTCGGCTTCACTCGAATGACAGCAAAATCAATAACTTTAGACGTCAAGTCAAATGTAACATGTGGATCATCAGAGGTTGCTAAAAATTAATAGAAATATTCAAATAATTTTATCCACAGATTCATTATTATTTTAATTCAAGTGCAAATAAATTATTAAATGGTTAATAATTAATTGTTATTAATAATAAATAAATAAATATATAATATTATATGAAATTGAATTATACCTTCTGCTTTGACGGTTACAGTAAAATGATCTCCATAAGCAGCTCTGGGCATTCCACCACTAAAAGCCACATGAAGTTCACCCGTAGAGTCTTTCCAAAATCGAATTTTTCCAATTCTTTTACATGGGTATGGGCCATAGGGTGTACTAGCTTCTTTAAAAGGCTTTTCATTGTTTTCCAAATCCCAAATTATATATGAGCCATCGTTGTGCGCTGAGGCGAAATGTCGACTTTTGTCTTCATCCTTTTCCTGACCTTCATCTATCCATGTCAAATCTTCCAGTTGCTGAGTTGAAACATAGTTCTATAAAAAACAAAGTTGTCTTTAGTCATTTTACGTTTTTTGGATTGTCTTTTCATTGTTGTTCAGATGTTTTTGACAATAAAGCAATGTATATACTGTGTATATATACATTGTGTAAATACATTACCATAATATATATATACATTATATATAATGAGGAATTATGATATATAAAGAAATAACAAAAGCATAATATTAACTACACCAAAGCTACAATCTTTAAATAATCTGTACGATAATACTAAGCTATCCATACCAGTGAAAGTCATTACTCAATTTCTCAAATATTCCCATAAAATCTGTTTGCAAAAAGGCTAAATTATATTTTTAAGTTAATATATTCAAATATTAAAGAATACAATAATCTCCACATAACACGTGACTACATTCGCTATTTCCGTCTATAATATAATTAAAAAAAGCTATGAAAAGTTATACAGCGTTTTCCTGATTATAGTTTAAACCCATTTGGGGATTTGCTTAAATTCTCATTAATAAATATCTCATGCACACCTTATTTCAGAACCACGCTCAATATTACAAAATTATCAACTGCCCAACGCACTTTCTATTTAAGGAACTCAATTGCAACCGAGTACGATAGAAAAAATTACAATTAACTAACCATAAGTAGTTGAGTTTAAAGACAAAAAAATCGAAAAAATTCAATACATTCCCAATTCAATACAAGGTAAAACATTCTACTCATTAACACAATAATGTTCTACAATTATTAGACAGCTTTTATCTGATTTAATTTATGTATCTATTTCTGTGAATCGATTGATAAATAAATCCTAATCATAATAATTGCCAATCTGTAAATAATTATCACCCTTTACTCCCAATAATTCTCCTGGACTTCGCTTCAACATTTAACTGACACTCTATACCTGTAATTGTGCGTCAAATTCTATATACAAGGAGTGTATTTGTAGCCTCATGTTTTCCAATGAATAAATAAATAAATACACTAATAATCTAACCAAATAATAAATGACATTGAAAAGTCGAATAAGATTAAATTAAGAACAGGGCTTAAACCCCATAGCCACAGCACACCTTTAAATTTCTCTGAGCAACCAAATCCCACTGAACGATGAGACCACGCTCATAGCCAATAACTAATTTTGATTCATTTGGAACTTCCAAAA
The DNA here is from genome assembly GCA_036851875.1 of Novacerus sp. FZ-2019. NCBI lineage: Eukaryota > Metazoa > Arthropoda > Collembola > Entomobryomorpha > Tomoceridae > Novacerus > Novacerus sp. FZ-2019. The sequence continues at coordinate 5,004 of JAAXYV010001089.1, forward strand.
TGGATTCAACTGCACCAGGATTCACTTTGTAGTTTTCAGGACCACTATATTATTCCACAAAAAAAAAACACAAAAAAAATCAATGTGTTCCACATAAAAGTCATAAAACTCAACCAAAACAAAATCTTTGTACACATTTGAACACAACTCACTTTTGAAGTACAACATCCAAGTATATAATTTTTTCTCCTATTTCAAACTTGTCAATATCCAAAGTATAAATGTTGCCGCCTTCCGTTCCAATATAGGCTTGTTTACAATCCTCTTTCACAGTAACACATGATATTTTCTTAAGCCTACAATTCACAATGTAACAATTTAACATCATTAAAAAAATAATAGTCGCCCCAATATTTAATTCCTTTTCAAACCAACCAACATTATTTGACTACCTAATCCTACCCTATCCTATTATTCTAGTTATTTCAAGTTTCAATTACACACTTACTTTCCTTCCAGAGAATAGGATTTTACAAGCTCCAGAGAAGCATTACTGAACTGCCATAGATGAAGTGAGTTATCATCACAAAGGGTTATCAATCGAGCCTATAATTTCAATCAAATTAAAAATTAATCAAAGCAATTCTTTACAAAATTACCCACATGTAAATCATTACAAAGTATAAATAATGTAGTGTTTCCCCGATGCACGCAAAATTTGAATCACCCGATGCGACATTTCATAATTGGCCAAAGCCGATGCATCGGCCGATTCAGTGCATGCGCGTTGAACCTCACTACACTCATCATCTCGTAAAATTTTGCATCAATACAGAAATTGCTAAATAAACCGGATAAACTTTAAACTGTCTTTAAATGTTAATAAAAATACTTTTTAGGATATCAAGAGTCGAGTAACTAATTTTGACAAATGGAAATGACAAATAAAAGCGTACAATTAAAGTACAGTAAACAATTCTATAAAGAAAACGTCAACTTTTTTGCACTAAGACAGCATCGGTTTTACAGCCGATTCTTAAATTTTTGAATCGGCCGATTCGAACAAAATTCCACATCATCAGGCCAATACATCGGGAAACTACAAATATTAAATAATAAATCTAAATCTTCAAAATTACCTTCTTTGGTACGAAAAGGATTTTCGTCACTGGTGACTCATCCTGATGTGGATGCAATCCAGAGAATTCAACTCCCGGTTTACCAACGCTGTAATCCAATAAAAACAAACAACACATCAAATCATTACATCATTATTAACCAAATTCCAAATTCATGTGCAACGAATTCATCCTCAGCATAATACATACCTACTTACTATACAACCAATTCATTATTATTATAAACCTCTCGCACAATCTTCTCCTCAACTCTTTATTACGACCATAAATAATAAAATACAATGAACACCTGGTCTGGTCTGATCTGGGCTGCCTCTCAGCCGTTTCTCAACTCAACTCAACCCAACAACATTGGTTTACATTCAACATTTANACTCAACCCAACAACATTGGTTTACATTCAACATTTACATAAAAGGAAAATGAAATCACTCCAATTATCTATTGAATTGAGAATATTATTACCCATGTGATGCGCTCGCTCTTTATTATGAATATTATGAATTTAATCCAAAGTCTGCCATCTACATCTATGTAATACAATGGCAACATCAAGGCAGCATATAAAATGCAAATACACGATTTAATTCTCATGTTGTTGGTTGAGTCACCGACCAATTATTTTGTTCCTACTGCGGTCTGTTCTGTTCTTTTCTGTCTCTCTCTCTACATGACCCACCTACCATATAGGTGATAGATTTCCACTTTTGGACGTTACAAATATTGAAGTATTGAACCAAAGACAAAAACAAATACAAAACCTACACCAGTTCTTATGAACACATAAATAATATAAACTTACTTCTACCTAATAGTAGGAAAGCCAAGTGTTGTACCGTTATAAATATGTTCAAGATTAAATATTATCACCTCACATCCCAATCCTGTTCTGTTCTGTTCATAAAAATATTGAATATGCCAACCATATACAATATACATACATATATTCATACATTGATTCAACGAGGCAGGAAATGAAACACTTACACGACAATAGATCCCGATTTGTTTGCAATAGCAAGTAGTCCAAGTTGGTAATCATACGCCAAAGCCGTTGGTTTAGAAGGGAACCCATGAGTTACGGTCTGTGGATAGAAAAAAAACAATCCAAATACATAACTTTACTTACACTTCAACATATAAATCTAAGATCTAGTTTGAGGAGATGTTAAAAAAAATTTATTATACGCTCACTTGATTTCACTACAATACAATGCAATACAATACAGTACAGCACAATACAAAACAATACAATAATAAATACCTAATACTATTATCAAACATAACATGAACATTGAGGATTGAGGATTGCTTATTATTATCATAAAAGGAAAGGAAAATGAAACGAAAATAAAACTGTACAGAAACTAAACCAATCAATTGAATAATTTTAATACTGTAATTTGATGGATTTCCATCCTTTGTTAATATTTGAAGAATTGAATTTCACGGTATAACAGGACATTTTAATATATTTTTTTTTGTTTATTCAAGCTTTCAGTGGAAACCTTCCAACCTTCATCAGGAACGAATGAATAATAGAAATAAAATTGACTTTAATACTGTTGACTGTACTGTGTAATAAAACTGGAATGAAATTCTTTTTATTATGTATTTATGTATGTATGTATTATTACTCACATTTCTAAAAGCAAAGAGCTCCCTTTGCACTTTAACTCTTTCGGCTGAGAGGTGAGAGCCTTTGCCACGAATAAATTTTAACATGTTTAGCTCTTGACTCGACTTCTTTTCAACGTCAACGTCAACCCCAATCCCAAGCCCAGCTGATGACAAATAGCAAAGAGTAGAGTTAGCAAAGTAGCTATTAAATTGTCCAGCGGCCACTTCGTTCTTCTTTGGTCACAATTTTTGTTTTTGTCTTTTCTTCCTCACCAAAATTCCTTTTCTCTCGTCTTAAAATAAAAACTCTTCTTTTCTTTGTTTTCTTTACTTTTACTTTATTTTATAGTCGTTTATTTTTATTTAATATTCATTCCTCTACACACAGGCAAAACAAAATAAAACCAAACAAAACAAAAATCAATCACTCCGGATTTCAATGGGCACTAAATAAAGTCCGTCAATAGAATCACAAAGAATCCAATCCAGTCCTGTCCAGTGTAGGAAATAATCCAGGAAGTTTCCAGGAAATAGGGACTAAATACAAGTCTGATTTACTTTAATTGTTCACTATATTGACTATTCTCTATATTATAGTCTCTACTACACTACAAGTACAAACAACTTCAAACTTCAACAACTCCACAAACTTTGTTTGTCTTTCATGATCCTTGCAAACAAATAAATGGGTACAACAAGGCATCGCATCCGATGCAATGGGTCATCGAATCCGTCGCTCGGAAAAATCCGAATCCAACTCCCGAGTAAAACCCTAACTAAACTTCCACTTCACTTCGGAATGAATGAATGAATGAATTTTCTTTGCTTTGAACTGGCTGTCCTGGAGAAGAAGGCGGTGCGGCAGGAGGAAGAAGAGGAGGAATTCAATTGAAGAACCGGAAGTCAAAAGTAAATACTAAAGTCTTAAGATACATCCACCAAGTTTCTCTCCAACCGCTGGTGCTGCTGCTGCTGCTGCTATAATTTATTTCTTGAATGTATGTTCAATGTCGTCCTCTGACCTCTGGATAAATTCTTTAATAGTCAATTATAATAATTGCTAGTCACTCTCTATATGGTGACTTGACTTGATTTGGTTTGATTTCGATTGGATTGTCCTTTCTTGCTCTTTTTGCTGTCCTGCTCTGTCAACAAGTCAATAATCCATTGCCCATCAACCATACAATTTCCAGTCAGTCTCAGTGCTTTATATATTAGGTATAATATATTCAGTCACGCAACGCCAACAGTTCAGCAACACGCACTACATACAATGACAGGACAAACAATTTATAATACAAATTTCAGATTACATTTACATCCCTTATATAACCTTCACTTTTTATCCTTTTTGTAGTTATCAAGACACTTTCATTGAATTGACTAAAAAAATTCATTATTGATTAGGTATATTATAAACCCAAAATTCAATACATTTACATTCAACATTTCACCCCATTAAATTAAATCAAATAAAAAATACTCTTGATTCTTACTCTTCTACAACTTTTGACTTTACTTTCCATATTGAACGAAATGACAAAAAGTCACTTGACTTTCAAAAAAAAATACTCACCAAATCAATTATTGATAAACAAACACTCTCAAAAATTCAATTTTGAATTTACATCTTGTTTTGTTTCCACTTCAGAGACCAATCTGATTTTTGAGCACTTGGCTTGGCTGACTTAAGACTTCATCCAAATCCAAATTCAAAACCACAATATTATGTCAGGTCAGGTCAAGTTAACTTTTTTTTCAAAGTTCAATCCACTGTACTGTGTGAAAAACACTTCCAGGTCTTTCCTTGTTTGACAAAAATCACATTAGATCTAATTCTTCGTGTAAGATTCAATTGTTGTCAATGACTGAAGACTTGGAAGGACTGAGCTGCTGACTGCTGCGGAGGAGTAATAACCTATCTTCTTTTCTTCTACACAGTCCATCCAAGACAAGTCAAGACAAGTCAAGTCAAGTCAACAATAGTCTGTATCTATGGTATTTCTTTTTCTGTGTAGAACCTTAAAGCCAAAGCCACCACCACACACCATACCACCTAAGCTAACAAAACAACTGATGTCTTCTGTTGTGCGTGTTTCTATTCTACCTATGATGGTTCTTCTAACTGAAGCCTTTGCTTTGCTTTTGCTTCCCTTGCTCCCTGGCATGGGCTTGTTGTTAGGCCTTTGGCTTAGATACAGACTCACTCAACTCAACTTCAACTCCACTCTTTCTCAACAGAATAGAATAGAATGTGATTGAAAGAGATGAGTCACCTTAGTTCTTAGACAACACAACCTACCTGGTTTGGTTTGGTCTCATCTCTATTTCTACCTACCGACCGACCTAAGCAACCTACCTGGTCTGGTCTTGATTTCGTTTGGATATTGCTCTCTCTAACTCTTCTATATTAGACCGTACCTGGTGGTTTAGCTTGGCTTGGCTTGGCTTGGGTTGACTTTGGCTTAGTCTTCTAATTCTAATATAAAGCTAAAAAATAAGCACAGGAC
>JAAXYV010001090.1:0-10205 GCA_036851875.1 Novacerus sp. FZ-2019
TGAAAATGAAAAACCAAAGATTCAGAGTGAGAATTGACAGATGGAGCATTGAGATTGATGTTAATGGTGATGATTGGTGATTTTGGCAGCCGACAAAATGCATTCCGATAGGACTAACCCTTCTTCTCTCATCCTCTTACAATGTGTATATAGAAGTAGTAAGAAACAACAAAATAGAACAGAGAAGCAGAAAAGTGTATGAAAAAAATATATACTCCTCTCTTCTTATTTTGAAATCTCTGTGTGCTTTGCTCTCAAGAAGTCAAGAAGGATCGTGCAATGCAGTTCAGTTTGTTCAGCAATAATATAGGTAAGCAAAGCAGCCACCAGCTACATTGTACAATGTTGCAGAAGCCAAGCCACATGCTCACACTCGCTCAGTCAATGAACGAAAATGAAAAGAAACAAGTGAAATGCCAACCAAGTGAACCAACCTCGGCCCATCCCGTCATTCCGATTTCCATCTTGTCCCGGCTTCTCTTTTATAAGTCTTGCGTCTTAACTAAAATCAAGACAAGAAAAAAACTGAAAATGAGACTATATACTCTGAGGTATACCAACATCTAGTCAAGTTCTTAGGCTGGCCAAATCCTTCTTTAAACATTTTTTCTGAGTTGTCGTCGGCGTGACTTGTCTTCTTTCTCTTGTCTTGTCTATCTTAAATACACAGAAACAGCAGAAAGGTTGATGAACAAGAATGCTTGTAATGAAATGAACGAAATGAAATGAACGAAACCAAATACATGGAAACAAACCCCACCCACCATACCAGTCTGCCTACCTACCTACAAATATATACCTACCCGCCCGAGTAAAACCAAGAACGACCGAGTTCGGGTTGAAAACATATTCATCTCATATACTTAGCCATATGCCTTAGTGAACGTACATCTCTACAAATTTTCATTTTCTCCTCTCTACTGTATTTTTGTACTCTTGCACTATGCAGCAGTATACACTGAAGTGAATAGATACCATTGCCACGGTAGTAAGAAGTGAACTCATCTGAGAGATTTGCTTCAACACACACACACATTTACATACATCTAATACTTTCAACTTCTTCCGAGCATAACATGAATCTTGTTGGAATTTGACTGAAAGTGAACTCGGGGGAATCTTTTCACTCTCACTCTCACTCTCTTTCTCACTCTTGCACACTGCATTTCATCTTAAAGAAACTTTCCTCTCCAACTCATCTAGCTATATAGAATTCGGTGTCTCCCAGCTGTCTAGGGAAAACAGCAACTAACACAGAACAGAACACTACAGCACACAGACAGAGTAGTACATAACACAGTACAGGACAGTTAGAGTAAACCTCTGCTACTGATTCTGATTACCTCGACCCGACCAGATTTACAAAAACTTCAGAGCCTAGACCCACAAAGAAACTGTGCGGTATTGCAAGAATACAAATACCGACTTTTAGTAAAACTATTATTTATTCTCCTTAAAATGTACTTGATACGAAACTCACGGTGGTAATAAAATTTATCAGACTCTTGCTTATTTTTTTCCCTACATGCAAATGTGTTGTTTTCTCTAGAAGTAATTTTTAAGTTGTCCTCAGTTTGGGAAGAAATTCCTGTGTGTATAAATCTTGGCTCCGATTAGACTATTTAGTGCTTAGTGAAGTAATTGATATATATACAAAAATGCGTTTGCCACAGACGTTATTGTTTCTTGTGTCACTGCCAATTTTATTCTGTGATGGAACTGGAGCGCCTAAAAAATTACGACGCTACAAGGTATAGTACAGTGTAGTACGATTATAGATACGATACGATACGAAACGATTACATAAAAATTACATTACATTAAGATACCTTACTGTGTAACTTAATTCATTTCTTCTCCCTGTCTCTCTCAACACGTCTTTAAATTGCATATTTCTCAGAGTAACTAATCTTTCTATCGGGTTTCCTTGTCTATATTTTTTTTATTTCTAAAAGTCACACTTGTGCGTATTTACAGATTTGTAATGGCGTACGGTGTAAATCAATCAGATCCTTTACACCTCCAAGTTTTCTTTTCGATATGGACTCTTTTCTGTATAGCAGATGGACTCGGTGGGCTCCTTGCAGCCGACACTGTACAACAAAACGACATAGGTGGGACACTAAAAATGCATGCTTGAATATTTTAAACTCCATACCCACTCAAGTTTTTACGTTACAGAAAAAAGTATTTCTATGCATGTAGATTTGATTGTAGATTTAGTATTCCGTTTGCATGTGTTTAAATAGTTTTGAACAAATGCTCTTGTTTGAGAAATGAGAAATGACTGATGGTGAAATAGGGCATGTCGATTTCCACTGATCTGTGGAGATACGGTGGTTCACGAAGAAGCTTTTTGCTACCACCGGGGAACTCAATGCGAGTACATTTTTCAAAATAACAGACGTGACTTTCTCGCAGACGATTCGGACTACTTGGACCAAGTTGACTACGGATTCCTCTCTCAAGAAAGTGAGTGGGGGTCACGAATATATCTGAAACGATTTCTATTGCCAGCAAGTTATATAGCACTCCACTAAACTAAACCAGATTTTCATATAGTACTCCATTAATCATTTTATTTCATTCATACCATACACACTCATTCCTCATGGGTTCCTAATTCCTATCGCATGCCACAGTCATACCATGCACGCCAATAACTTCAACCCTAATAAACCACAAATCAGATATTATTACTTACGGCTGCATTTCTGATTTCATAGCCTTAGTCGAAAGAAACTCTGTAACATGATAATATGATATAATATCGTCTAGTGTAATGGAATATAACTCAACGGAATTTAAATGCAGCGTAGGAATGAATCTTCATGCTCAGTTTACTCACATCATTCAATTTCAATCTGTCTAATCGAAACCGTCTGCATTTCACCAGGAAATGATTTGGACGGGAATGCCTCAAGAGCTGACTCAGATGAAAACAGTTTGAGTTCAAGAAGGTCTTCACATAGTACAAACACAAACAATAATAATAACCACTACAATAATAATAACCGGCCAAACAGGAGTTTTACAAGCAGTAATTATTTGAGTGATGAGCTTATGGAATCTGATGGTCCATTTCCAATTGAAGATGATCGACCCCGTCTTCCTACTTGTGGTGTAGCTCGTATTACAGATAGAAATCGTCAAGGAATTGCTCTAAGAATATTAGGAGGGCGAGAGTCGAGAAAGGGACGTTGGCCATGGCAAGTTGCTGTATTAAACCGACTACAGGTGGGAAAATTGTTTCTTTGAGAATATTCACAAAACGCATATGAGAATACAGTGTGTGTGTAGTTAACTTTCTCATGTCTGTATGTTATATACCTATGTTTATTTGTATATACAAAATTGTACACGCATTCTACAGGAGGCATTTTGCGGTGGAACCCTCATTGCCCCACGATGGATCCTCACAGCGGCCCATTGTGTTCGTAGACGTATTCAAGTAACAATTGGGGAACACCACCTGCATCGCAATGAAGGCACTGAGAAACATTTTAAGGTAAATAACTAAAAAACTATAGGATAAAAATAGTTCATTAATGCATTCCATTCCAAGAAGGTGTGTTTCACTGCGTCACTGCTTCTTTTGCACAACATAATATGCAATGCAAGAGACTTAGACCTCGGCTCTTGTAAATTCCCAATATGAATCACTACAAATAGTTGATACCTATAATATAGTAAAGATATAGTACAGTTCATACATAAGAATTGGGTGGGTGTAAAATTTGAACTCAATGCACACTGCATAAATATTATGCATTATACACAATGTACACACTCGTCTCAAACTAGACGGGAGCAAATGCCAGTCAGGAACTAACTCAGCTGGTCTCAATAAAAAAATGTTATAGTAAGTTCTTGGTTGTTTGCAAGTGTACTGTGGAATAAAGAGTTAGGGCTAGGCAACCAAGCCATATACTTCATATCCAGACCAAACTTCAAAATGTGATGAGCATAAGGCTTAATGCCAAAAGCAATAATACAGACAAGTTGGTAAGTTCATTTAGTTTTAGTATAGTCAAGTCAGTCAGCTCAGTTCCAGTTTAGTTGTTGAACTCTTTGGCAATATGATAAATATACAGTTAGTTATACGTAGAATAAAAGGGTCTGTTGATCTTGTCTTTATTTTCTTGTGTCTTCTATTCAGAGAAGGTAATAAAGTATCTTTCTATGTATGAATAGATTGACGCGGCATTCATTCACCCAGACTTTGACCCTGAGACGGTGGACAACGACATAGCCCTTCTATTACTTCCTGAGCCTGTTCCTACTGAAGCTGGGCTGGCATGTCTTCCCCATGAGCGTCAATTACTTCCGAGTCCGGACACACTTTGCACTATTCTTGGATGGGGAAAGGAAAGACACACACATGTCTTTGGTACCACTGTTCTTCATGAGGGAAAAGTATACATTTCCTATTAATAATACTTAGGACACGCTAAATTATATTTTGGCTAAACCGAATTAATGAGAAATTGTAGTGATTAAAATTCTTAAGTTGACGTGGCAAGTAAGTGGAACCTTTTGTGTAGGTGCCGCTTGTCAGCAATGCAGAATGCCGCTACACATACGGACCTTACGAGATTACAAATAATATGTTCTGTGCAGGATATCGTGGAGGTTAGTTTATTCTTTAGAGAAATTAATTGTTATCCAAAAACTCACTCTCACGCTAGAGTATAGAAATAACGATTACGTTATTTGGGTTTAACATTATTAGTTGCAGTCAAACAAAATAATTTGTTTCAACTAAATTTAAACAGGTACGGTGGATAGTTGTGCTGGAGACTCGGGTGGACCTATCTTGTGCTCAGTGGATAGCAGGTGAGTCTCGTTCTCTTTAAATCTCATGCTCTGCTTTCTTTCCAGTGAATGTGAATGCATATATACATACTATTGTACTTGTTACACGAATCACTTCCTAGTTCTTTAGCCAATGCAAATTCAACCAAACCAGACCACCGTTGAGTCCTATCAGTAGTTCAATTTGGAGTAGTGTGTGTAGCCTACTACCACTCCCAGAGATAACATTAATTTCAATGAATTTATATGCAGTTTGGGTGCCCTAAGTAGACCCACATGTTTTGTTATTAATAGATGGACAGTTTTCGGCGTGACAAGCTTTGGAGATGGATGTGGACGAAAAGGAAAGTATGGGATATATGCCAAAGTGCCAAATTATGTGACTTGGATTAAAAAAGTAATGCGGGCCAACGAATTCCTGAACTGATTTTGTCTCTAATATACATGCATACATACCTACCCTATAATATATACAATATGTACATATAAATTATCTGATTAACTCAGCACAATATTCAGCAGAACTATTATATGGGAGCATTTACTCTGCACAGCAGCCAACAACTCAGCCATTAATTAATATTGAAGTCGTTTCAGTAGCGGTCTCATACTGTTTATTTACATATTTTTAGGTTAATGTGAATGTCTTTAACTGTTTTTGTAGAAGTCGTGTGATAAGTGAAGTGAACAATGAGTAATGAATAAACTTTCACTGCCTTTAAATTAGTTAACAAATCAATAAAATGAATTTATTATTTCGGAAGAAACAAAAAGGGTTTAGTGTTCATGAAGTGTAATATACTGACTGTCAATCAAAGTATGGATACTATTTTTGACCTCCAATTATATTTTCTTTTTGCTCATTTTAGTTCGGCTTGGCTTAGAGTAAACTCCTGATCCTTTCTTAAAAGTTGTCGTTTTCCCCCTATATCCACCACTTCCGGTAGTTCTACTTTTTTGCCGTTCTTTCTTTAATAGCTTGGCCTTCTCTTTCACTTTAGCAAACTTTGACTCTCTAGGTCTTTTAAATGTAGGCTCGCCTTCATGTCTTTTTTCAGCAGCGGCTATTTTTCTCTTGCGCTGAAATTCGTATTTTGCCTCACGCTTCTTAGGTCTTGGTGCAGCTACTCCGGAAAAGGCATCTAAGAAATAAAAGTATTATAGTAGACAACATGCATACCGAAATTGCACATAAGTAATATACGTAGTAGTAAGTTCTACACTCTGTCGATTGTTACCTTCATCAGGTTCTTCGCCAACCTCTTGTCGGTACCACTCTGCGTCGTCATCCTCTTCCACACCACCTTTTACGTTCTCACTGGATTTAATACCCATGCCATCCAAACATCGTTTTTTGTGAAGTTCTTTGTCTTTCTTCTTTCTCTCAACATTCATTTCCTGTTCCCTTTTGCGGTTATCTTTCTGCTTCCTAAATATGTTAAGCATTTTATACTGCTCCTTTCATATCATGGCAGTATTTAAAATAATAATGAAAATTTAACTGACTTTTTTAAGTTCCGTCTCTTTCTAATAGATAGTTTCTCATCTGCAGTTTTCTCTGTCAGTTTATGGTATAGAATTTCACCATCCGCTAAGCCTTCCTCAATTTTGATGAGCTTTTAAAGTTAATAATATGTATTGAATTAATAAATATATCAGTTTGGTTTTTGCAAATTCACCTATTAAAATTTACCTGCATTTTTATTCTAGGTCCAAGCTCAACTAATTTTATCGCAACTTCATCGACACCTTTTGTGCCTCTTGCACTTAACCTCTGCTTAATGTCCACCGTTTCGGCAGTATCTTCTGCTTCGCTCTCGGAAGCATCTCCGTCTCTGCAAGTTACAGTATTGATTACATTTTGTAAGAGTATAGTAAATATAAGCATTCGGAGAGACAAGTAAAACTTAAATATTAGTTACTTTGCAATGTAGTCAGCAATTTCTTGACAACCACCCAGATTTGGAATTTTATTATGATTACCCAACAGTAATTTTTTGATTCCACGAGAAACACCAACGGGACGGTACTAAATCAAAATGTATACTAATGATTTTTTTTATCTGTATTTCAAATTACTCTGTATATATCTGTAAATATTAACTTACAGTAATTGTAAAGTGACGCAAGTCAATAGTATCATCTTCTTCATTGTAATTTAAAAGAAGAACACGCCGAATTGATCTTAGTCTAACTTTATTGACATTGATAGGCGGGAACATATTTTGAAATGTCGTAGATATCAACTCTAGGTTCTTTGCTTCACCAGAGAAGTTATTCATAATAAGAAGAGGATGATGCTGAAACTGGACATCATAAGTAACCTATAATTATTTCAAAACATTCATAACATGTTTAGTTAATCAACAAACTTATCACTTATGCATGTAAGATACAATAAAAAAAGTTTCTGTACTGCCTTCAATTATTGGATTATAAAATAATACCTGTTTTCGTAAAGATGACAAAACATCACGAGCCAAAGTGTAATTAAGAATTCGGAATGTTAACGTAGGTCCACGGGGTATTCTGCAAATTTTGAAGTACGGACTAAGTTGAGTTCTGCTCAGAATACATAAATGTGTAACGTGGAAATAACTTGCAATAGACACATAATCCTTCAACACATTTCCTTTCTTCATCTGTTTCAAAAACAATAACTTGTGTCAAAACTAATCTGTAAAGCTAAAACTAACAATTGACAGATGTGTTAAATGATATTAATATATATCTACTAATCACATACTTTTAACTTGGAGGCAGTGTATGGTTCCAAAACATGTCTGATATCTTTCATCAGTTCCTTGATGAAACGACCAACCTTCCCTCTATAAATTATGAAAGAATGTGGAGCGTTTTTAAGCTCATCTGGTTCATGTTGAGCCCATTCATTTTCAATAACCACAGCCGTTGGTTCGAATTGCTTTATCGCTCGAACCCTCTTCTTCGCCTTTGACTGTATTTATAAAACAAACAAAAATATTGAGCAGGTCTCTAAAAATGCTAAAATATCTCTAAATTCTTAAATATACTTATTAATTACACAAAAATATGTAAATTCAACTTTTCAGTTGTATTAATTGTATGCAAATCCAAATAATATTTCGTACCGTTTTTTTTCTTGCCATTTCTTCTTCGGTTTATTTGCCAGAAATTCCTAATATTTTGTAATATAGAAATTTAAGAACAAATAATGAGTAAACCGGGCACCAGAATACAGCAGAAAGCAGGAACCATACACACCAACAATGCAGAGAACTAAACTTCCTTTGAACCACGAGGCTCAATGCTGAATGATGGAGGGTGAGGTAAACATGTGACTAAATTTAATGAATCTTGGCGCTTAAAATTGGATTCCGCCCATCAGCTGTAATATACAATAAACACCGAACCAACAAAAACCAAACTCGACTTGCCATTTAAACTTGCATTGCTACCGAGTAGAAGTAGTCGTAGAATTTGAATTGTGAGTGAATACGAATCTCTGGAGTTATGCTCTTTTCTTATAGGTACAAATTAAATTATAAACCTATTTGTTGATTGACATGTGTCTTCGTGGTTCGTAAAGCTATTTACACCGTCTCAACATTACATTTAATACTTACGGTTGTCAATTTAAATTTTGATCTCAAACAACTGATTAGTGTTAAAACAGTAGTTATTCACCACTGCAGTCTAGTCCAGGCCAACGGTTGCGGACCAGCCACCAAAACTCAACCGGTGCGGTAGCCACTAACTGTGATACAGAAAGCAGACAACTCAAGACAAAGGTAGGTTAGCTAGAGCTTCGACCTTTTCAATATTGTTCAGCAGAAATGACAGTCGAAGTTTAGTAGCATTGCATATGCATATAAACATACAAAGCAAAACAAAATAGTGTCAAAGTCGAAAGGCAACGGCATAGTATTAAATTGTACAACAAAGTTACAAATGTAAATTTTATGTAGAGGTGAGTTTGTTAGTAAGATTTTTCTCTTTTTGTGCGAATGGATTCAGCGGCCACTATTATGATAGTTAAAGCTGATGTGGCTGACCAATTTGTTATACTATCCTCCAAACTTGACTTTTCCATGGCTGCAAAACCCAAAAAAAGTCGAATTGGAAGGTATATGGTTGAGCTCTTTTCTAGGGAGGAATGGGTAATAATTGACAATTGAGTTGCACCAAAATTCGGTGCCGAATAGGACGCTCGTAGTTCATGCCTGTTATGCTCGTAGTTCGTGTACAACAATTATGTATGCAATGAACTTACATATTACATTGCATACATAATTGTTGTACACATTCATATAAAAAATTCATTATAGATATGGATAAAATTATAAACTAATAAGAACCTTTATTTGTCACTGTCTTCAATCATCTGAAGATTGCCATTAAGACACAGTACATTGCAACAATATTTTAACAGAGATTAAATTAACAGTAAGTATGCTGTGAAAGCATATAAACATTTTCATGTGTATAAAATTAATTAGTGTTTAAAATACATTAATTATTACTTTTTACATAGATACCTCATTTATGTGAGAATGTTACTGCAACTTATTGGGTACAAAAGTCCCAAGTTTAAAATTTAATTGAAATGATAGGCTTCGGGAAACAGAATCTTTATTCGCTATCTGAGGTGAGGTTGAATTTTAATAACGGCAGGCTCTCGTCCTATTATAACACGTCATCCATCATTTTCATTTTGTGTACAGTGAAGTTGTGTTCCTTAATCAGATTCTGGCATATATTTAGCTTCCACACGATCTTGAACCTTATTGCAAGCGCTATTTCCATTTGTTGCCGCTGTACTCTACGGTATCATTGCCACCCAACAACTAGCCACAAATTCTTTGCAAATCGCCATATTCAAAAATATGTTATTCATGTTATTCATATTCATATACATTCATATACTGTAGCCAGCTGAAATCTCAGTGGGGTATTCTGATAGTAAGGAATAAGATTCCAACTCAAAATCGGATCGTGACCTGACCTCTTTCGTTTTTGACATCAAGGGTTTCCTTCGATATGCTGAAACTTATACGCCATTTAATTAGAACTGACAACTTAACTAGTTCGATATTTCAAATGAGTTTACATTAAGTTACTACCTATATACTTTGTTACAAGTCTTAACAAAGATCAACCATTTTACCGACACATTTCCTAGATATACTTGTTTCGTTCTAGCTGCACAGATGTTTCTTCATCAAGTTGATCTTGATACTGCTTCCGAACCTTTTGTTTCATTTTAGTCTGTACAAATTTAGATCCTCTTTGATTTATTTTTTATTCACTTCTGCTAGGATTGCTTCATATCACAAGAATGTAATAGTAATAGAACAAAGAAAGTAATTTACAATATTTGACAATTAAATTAATATAATAAACTAGCAATT
>JAAXYV010001091.1:0-10203 GCA_036851875.1 Novacerus sp. FZ-2019
AATTAATATAGAATCAGTTAGCCAAAAAGTGTTACTTTGTTATCTATATATCACCCACCACAATAATATTCGCATTCGCAACACATTAGATTACGATTGCGAGCGAGTTTTGCCTTACACGCATTGGCATCGCTCACTCTCTAGTTTGATGTAGTCAACAGTCGCAGTCGCATGCAACCTCGCATATAGCACCATTCTTTGCCAATTTAAACCTTATAGCATTTTGAATAAGGCTAAATAAATTTATTTTTTATTGTCTGCAAACACGCATTTCAATTCAATTACTTAGGTTGTTAAGGATATTGTCGTAGTCGTAGTGTCTGTGTAGAGTGTAGAAGTATGTGTGCAGGTTCATAGTTGATTCGAATTGAATTTGAATGATTTGACGTGAGCTGCAAACATCGTGAGGAGAGAGTGATTGTGGATCATCATCGATAGTCATTTCATCAGGCAAGTAATTTAAAATAATCTGTCAGTATGGTTTCTAATTGCTGTGATTATAAATATACATAACTTTTAAAATGTGCTTGTAGTTAGTGTGAAATTTTTATTGAAGTTTAACAGAGGTTGACGATTTCTGATGTTTGAAGTACTTTAATTATTTTATACTCAGGAATATTTTTTTTTCAAATTTTATAGGCAGAAAAAGGCTTCGATAATTCTATGGCCACCGTTTTTTAATTATTGTTGATCCTGGAAGCCATGTTGACGGTTATACCTCTGTCCAAATAAATATTCTATTATATGCGGAGCTAATGAACAAGCGATAGTGAAGCATACAATTAACTGCAAGATTTATCGAATCCAAGTCATAATTTATAGACATTTATTTGCAGTTTTACTTCAATGTTGAATGTATGGAAACAAACTAGTTTAGGTAGTGAAGAGTCGTGATTATGGTCATTGTTTGATATGCCAATATAGGATAATTTTGTGCATTGAACTTGAACCAAACTTTTACAATACAAGTTGTTGATGGTGCAACCTTCAGTCTCCTCCTACGTTACATTATTTCAAGATTGGAACGTGGGAGTTTATATGACATTTTGCCGAGTATAGTGTTAGTACACGTCATAGTGTTTGCAACGTATAATATGTGTATAAGTAAGAAGGGGATAAACTTTATATTGTAACATTTTGTCATTTATGTATATGCTTTGAAAACAAGTTTTGACTGAAAATAATTTTGTTGAAGTGAATTTCAATGTACAATTTGTGGGGTTTACATTTCAGGTAAATGTCAGATTCCAGTAGCAGTAATAACAGTAAGAAGAGTAAGCTTAGTTCACCTGAAACCGTACCCTGTACCAAGGAGGATTTAGATAATCTTCGCCCTGCTTCTGCTGAAAAACTTACTCACTTCAACAAATTTCTAAAAGATTTCCAAACCCAATTAGACACTCTAGTTAGAAACGATCCAATACTAGAAGATTTGGAGGAGGGCCTTGATTTAGTATCAGCTAAAAATCAACTTGCTTTTGAGACTGGCCAAGCCATACGCCTAAATATTTTACGAGACGACTCATCAATTCTTCCCGTGATAGTAAGAAAAACTGATACAGTTTTAGACCTTCGAAACGGAGTAGAAAGAGAAACTCAAAAGGAATTGGAAAGGGGGAGGCGGCAAGCGGAGCGAGAGGGTCAACAAATTCCAATTTTACCAAACATAAGCTGGAGATACATTTGGCGAACCTACTATCTCGCTTTCCAAAACAAACCTTTAACTGATCATAGGGTATTTCTCAAAGATCTAGGCATTCAAAATAAATCAAATTTAACCTTCGTCAAGAAATTTCGAGAGAAAGGCACAAGTCGAAGATACTTATTGAGTAGAAAGAGACAGCGATCTCCACCAAGACAAGGGCAAATTGCTGGTGACAGTGAAAGCGAAAATTCTCAAGAATAAAATTACGTTCGTTTTTTAACTTTTATCTTGAATTACCTCCCACGATGTCATCCATAATCTCAACAGTAAATACTTCCTCCATAAATGACAAAGGTGAAAGTTCCCTGAGAAATAACGCAGAATCTCTACCGACATTTATTCAAAATAATACAGACAAAATTGAAGTGCCAATTATAGGCTGCAACGGAAATTTTTGTCCAAATGACAGAGAAGCTCATGAAGATGTCACTTCTGGTATAATTATAATTTATTTTACTGAAAACTTATATGTAAAATTTAGCGTAACTTTATTTTAATATTTTTTTCAGCCAAAGTAACTCCACAGAGACCATTTACTCCTGTCTCTGGTAGTGGACATGCAGTTTTTAATAGGAAAGCCAGTTTGAAACATGGCAGTATTGATTTGCTATCCATTTTGAGTGAAAGCTTTCTCACGAAAGGAGTTATAAGAAAGAATTCGACTGGAGCTAGAGTAAGATCAGCATCTGCAGGACGGGATCGAAAGACGGGTAATAATTGCATTATGTATTGTATATAGTATTTGTCTGGAGTAGGAAAATAATGTTCAGTTATTTGGTGTTATTTTACGTAGAACTGACGTGCAGATACTGGACATATTTGTTTGAAAATTTGGAGCGGGCCATCAGTGAGATATACGATTCATGCAATAAACAGGAGAACATTTTCCACTGTAAAGTAAGTGGATTTCGACATCTACTCCTTTTAACATTTTTTTGTGCCAATTTGTGGTCGGAAAACTTGGTTTACCATCTGATAGAGACACACATTTGTTTTCCAGGAAGTATTAATGATATTGGGAAATTATACAAAAGAATTTGACAAATTGATTGAATCGCTTAATCGAAAATGGACCTTTGATCACACAACCCAGCCCATCAAACCCAATCCTTTGACTTGGGAAATTCGAAAACCTTCTTTTAGTGCGGTGGGTACTGGTTTTTCTTAACTTTATATTTAATCTTAATGATTTCTAGATTGAATGAGTATATAATTGAGTTGAATGATTCAGTTTAAATCAATTGTAAATTTTCAGTTCCCTTACACAGAAGTAAGTGAGAAGTTAACTGCTATGGATGATATACGCGGTTCATCACATACCGCAGCGACCGAAATGGATAAGATTGAGATACAAGTTGAAGAGCATACAACTGAAGTTGAAATTAGACCGTCTACTCCTAGCGTTATGATTTCTAGTAGTTCTCATGGTTCACCTAAACTTGTTACTTGTGACACAGAAAGTGTCCCAGCGTTACATACTGTAGACATTGCGGTTCAAACTGATCTGGACGAAGACCCTGATGTATTTTATTTCGCTGGGGGCAGAAATGTAGCTAACCAAACTGATACTTGTGAAGCATATGGACCACTTCTTCCCTTTTCCTGCAAGTCAACCCCAGTTATTATTGTTCTTAATACTTCGGACTCTGATATGGAGTCATCTATTGCTGAAAGCATTGAGCCCAATACGCCGGAGGTAAGCAGAATTAGTTGTCCACCCTCTCCTATCGACTCCCGTGAAAGAGAGCAGGAAAGCAATATCAGTGTGAGTTCAATCGAGACGAAATCAAGTGCCACTCAGTTATCTGTTGGCGTTCTTATTGATGAGACGGCTTCTGAAAGTGTCCAAGTAAAAAGTCCAAGTGAAAGTAATATTGAGACTGAAGTAACGAAAGAAGATGATTCGGTGATCACAAATGTTCAGTTACAATCTAAACCGACGACTTTTGCAGACAAAGCAAAAAATGGAATGCTGAGACAAACTCAAATTCAGGCAAAGTCCTTTCCTGGTAATTTAAACAAACTTGGCTTCGGTTCGTCGAATTCATGTGGTGGAAAGCAGAGTGGAACTTCTGGACCTCAAAGTTTCCAACGAGGGAACAGGGGAAACGTGGGTATCAATTACAGAAGTAATATAGCCAGTCGTTGTCGAACAGCGATGAATACTGGTCAACAACCACAGGTTTGTGACTTGATTTTGAAGTCCCTGAAAACTAATTTAAAGCAGTAAGCAACAGTTTCTTGCAAGCAAGCTTAAAAACTATCAAGGTGTAAATGAAACGGGGGTTGGAGCTGTTGGGTTGAGGAAAAGTTATTTCTATTTTTCTTTCGAACTATTCTGACTTTCTCTTTTAGCAAGGTGGTGGTATTCACTATATGGATGTAACTAGAGTGTTGATAATTCTGTAGATTGGTCTATGGTTGCAAAAATGATTCATTTCTCTTTCCGTATTTCCTAAGCTTAAATTCTTGGTTTCCCGATAGCTTGTGAAATTTTCTTTGTAGGTTGCTCCTCTTAAGTCTAAAATCTCTTCGCCTTGCACTTCTTCTGCAGCTGTGAAAACTCCTCTTGTCCCTGTACATGCTCATGATGCTATTGCAAATGCTTCTCCAAGGTCAAACCTGAAACATTCTTCTGGCTATGGCCAAGTGCCAAGGTCCAATGTTAAGTGTCCACCATCACCACCTTCTCCTGGTCCTCTTGGTAACTCTAAAAAATCCTTTGGTCTTGGCACTGTCGTTGATGAGAAGGTATACTTAAATCTCAAGAACTTGCACATTAATCCTGTTATTCTTTCTTCTAGTTTTACGATTAAAAGACATCTGCGGCACTAATTGCCACGATATACTGCATCATTGCAAAGAGCTTATAACTTCAGTAATATTTTTATGGTGCTTCTCTGTACTCTGATCTGCTTTGATTGACTTCGGCTATGGAGTGTGTAATGACGTATATTGCTATTTAATAGTGTTTGTGGCGTCATGGCATGAAAAATTATTTGAACTTTTATTTCTAACGATTTAGACATTTCAAAACTGTTTTCTGTGGGTATTGCTTGTTTAATTATAATTAATCATCTTTGTATAAACTATTAGTGAAAATGGACTCTCAAACCAAATAATACAGCAGTCATCATTACTTTAATCCCGCATTTAACTAATACATGAAATGTTTGCGTCTTGCTGTTTAAAATAATTGAATAATGAGTTTCAAAAAAATGTAATTAATAAACGATTAAGATAAATGTTTTAAAACAGTTGCAGCCGAAGGGAATCACCACCGTTAATAATCACGTTATCCAGAGACTAGGCGTTGTCCGTTCTAAATCGATGATAAATCCCCCAATACAGCGAAGCAACAACAATAGTAGTAATAATATATGTAGTAACGACTATAAAAAACAAAGTGGGAGTTGCAACCAAGGTGTAAATGACACCGGCCAATGTGATGACAACAATAAGCATTTTCATTCAAACAGCTTCGTATCTCTACCTGATGAGTCTTGTAGCAGAAAGAGAAATAGTATTGTTGATGAAGGTTAGGTCAATACATTAACACACTTATTTAAAAGAAATTAAATATCTACCAATGTTAATCTATGACTGAGTAAGAATGCGTTGTTTTTATAAGATGGTTGGGAAACAGTCAGAGCTCGATCAAATCGATCCAAATGGTCTCCGTCGAGTTCATCATTGTATTCGTCCAGTGCGAATTTATCTAGAAATTCATCGGATAAAGGGATTAATGACTCAAGAATCCCGGGTTCACCACCTACTGCTTCCACGACACATGGATCAAGTAAACCACCGTTTGGAAAAGGTCGATCTTCTGTAACATCAAGTCAAGTAGTAAGACAATGCCCGTCTAATCGCCGAATTCCGCGTCCATTTGCGACTTCGAATAGTACTGTAACATATTTCAAGTCTCGATTTTATGCTCCTTCTTCAACAATCTCCTTACCTGTACTTGCTACTCCTATTTCTGCCTTTCTGTTAGAAGATGATGTCAGTGGTGGAGACTGTAGTTCTACTATTACAACTGGTTCAAAAAAAGAGGATCCTTTGTTGTCAAAAAAACGGGTCAGTTTAGCTGGTGAAGTTGAAACAAGTAAGTTTTTTTATTATCTTATAACAATTATGACTTTTCCACCCAAATGCAGTTAGTTGAGGAATATGGTACACATCAAATTGAAATTTTGTTTTAATTTTAAATAAAGATAGTTGTATTTAAGTATTTACCAGTTACAGCAATCTAATTGTAAATTTTTATAGCAATCTCAAATGTAATCTGATTGTTTCAGTAGGTATATATTGAAACAATGAGGTTAAGTTATTAGTCGAAATTATTTTTGTTTACATTTAGTGTCAAATTAAAATCTGTTTATGTTTTCAAGGACTGTAGCACTCGACAAAAATAAACTTAATGTAATGTCTAATTTTCGGGTATCAAAATTTATTAAACATAGTTATATGAAATAAGAATTAAAATATGAAATATATATGAATCATAAAATTTGTATGCGCTAAAATTTGTATACGAATTTGAGCAATTTGAAATTATACGTGTGTGGAGAAAGGATGGTTCGTTAATATTTGATGAGTTGCTCATGTAATGTTTAAAACTATTTGTGAAGTTAAATCTTTAATCAAATTAAACCCTGTAGAAGTCTTTAAACCGTATAAGAATTAAGTCGCGTGCTCCTACTATGAGTCCGACAACTTAACACTTTTCAATTTGGTATTTTTCTTAAAAGAGATACATTCAGAATATTCAGAGAATTTATTCATATCAATTTTAGATTATAGAATTTAAAATATTTATAAGTCAAATCTGAAACTGAGCGATGGATAGGATTATAATTTAGTTTATTTATTTCGTATACTTTCAAAAATAATTACTGCCTGTATCAAATATATTACCGTATGTGACACAGTATATCAAAACATTTAAATATAAATATCAACGTTTATAATTATTTACAGTTAAAATAATACGCAGTAATAAAGATACTTGTATATTTATAACCTTTATTTTTATATTAGACGGTGCTCTTGGAGTAAATATAAAATGCAAAGGTACGAAACCTATACAACTCAAAAATCAAGCAGTGATTAAAAAAGTTGCAGCACCAAGTACAACTAACAAGTCAAACAAAGAGAAAGAAGGTGTAAAATACAGCAAAGAGGAAATCTCGTCTTCTGTATCTGCGTTAGCTATCACTAAATCTCTTGGAGAAAGTAATACTCCAGTATGTGCAAAAGTTAGTAAAACCTCAACGTCAACGGATAGTACTATTTCATCAAAAAATAAAGCAGTTAATAAAAGCTTAGAATTGAAACATAAAAACGCAAAATCTGCTGCATCAACGGTAAATTCCTGTTCACCCGGAAAAAATAGTGCAGGTCAAACCAGAAGTCAGACTTCTAAGAAAATGGGCGGTTCTCTGGGTGTAGATGAACCTCAGCAGAAGAAGCAGAAAAGACAACAGGAATCGAAGAAAATAGTTGAACAAGAAAAAAATAAGAAGGATTGTGAACTAGTCGACATTGAAAAAGGGGATACTCTACATATTCATGATTTTGAGAAAGCTCTTGAGAAGCGAGACTGTTGTGAATCGGAAGATGTCCCGATGTCAAATGCGAAACAAAATGATGCAAAGGAAATACAGTCTGAAGATTCAGCGAACATGAGTTCTTTGATGGAAAAGGAGTCACACTCTTTGGAGTTTGTTTTGACCAAAGATAGATTGAAAAAGCACGACGAGGAAATGAAATTTTGTTCTGTACCCATTTTGGAGGAGTGTTTGGATGTGGAGATAAAAACATGTGAGGAGAAGCAGATTAGTAGGTAAGTATACTGAAATTTGATTTAGATTTGGTTTTTTAAAGTGAATTAAATAAGTCTATTTAATATTTTAGTGTGAAAGAAGTATTTGGATCCACTTCAGGTCAAGGGGGTCAATGGAAGGAAGTCGACGATGAAAGTTCTGTTGACGATGAAGAAATCAAAAGAAAAGATGCTGCTTTGGATAGTGCTATTAGGGAAGAAGAATTGTTAGAAGAAGAACTTCTACAAGTTGAGAAGGATTTTGAAATGGTTCGTGGAATCTTTTGTTTTTATCAATTACACATAGAGTATGAAGGTTCATTTTACATTGTCACTTTAAAATGGTATTCCTACTTCAGATTGAGAATGAAACAAGGGATAGTGTCGACGAAGTCGCAACGTCAGAGAATGAGAATGCACCTAGTCCAGATATTTTAGATGTAGACAGTGAAACCGGAAAGGAACAATTTTTCTTCATTTCAATGGATGAGGAAGGATCTTCGAGAGGTAGAAATCGAAGACTGAATTTCATAATTGCTTTCTTACGTATTTAGTACGCACATGTTATCTTACCTAATCGGTTACGTTTTTATTGTAGCTGAAGAGTTCGCTACGCGGGAGCCAGTAAGAATAGTATCCTTACGAGAAAAATTAATGTCCCCTGCCAAGCGATGTGATGGTGCTGAGACATTAAGGAAACATCGTGCAAAGCTTGCAAAGGCGGAGCGTAATCGGGAAAAGTTGTTACAGTCTAAATTTAATCGATACGTAGAACTTAGTGAGCGGGTAAACAATTAAAGAGACATTAATTTATGTAAACAATGAATAAACAATAATAAAATAAACAATGATACACTAATTTTCAGCTTCCATTGTTTGAATTTTTGAATTTCTATTTAATGAGTGTTTTTTGGCAGTTTGAAGCTCTAAATGAAACGACGAGAAGATTGGTAGAAGAGAGAACAGAATTAATATCAAAAGCCGAGGCCCGTAGAAAACGAGCAGCTGAAAAACGGAAGCAATACATAAAAAGTATTGTCCGAAAGGCTCATGATGAGGACTCCAAGGCCAAGGAAATTGCCTTCATCAATTGCCTTGAAGCGCAGAACAAACGACACGATTATCTCGCTTCTGCACAGGTAAAAAATGACTTAATTTTCTTTTTCTGTAAGATTGGATAACCTGGTTTACATTTTGTTCTCTGCTTTTTTTTAGGAAGTTGAAGATAGACTGCAAACCATGCAAGAAGAAAGGAAATTGAAATTAGAAGACAGGGCAACTAAAGCGTCTGCTGTCATTGAAAGACAGTTTCGTATCCGGAATGATTGGCAGGTATATTAATACGTTGTATTAGTATGGATAGGATGCTGGCTACAAGTTAAATAAATAAAATGCTGACTGTGTACCTCACTGTTCTGTTTTTGTATATAATGTCTCAACACAGTCTAAGCTTGGGGTAATGCAGGAGAAAAGACGAAAGGCTGATGAGAGAATCACCAGAGAAAAAGAAGAAAGGGCTAAGGAAAGATCTGAGCTGGCGCAGGAGAAAGCGAGGTTTGTGGAAGTGAATGTAATTGTATTTGGGTATTTAATATTTACAGAAAATACTGTATTATGTGGTAATGAGTAGGGACCGAGAAGAGAGAATTTCAGCTCTAAATGCGGCAAAGCAGGCTGAGAAAGAGGAACTTCAGAAAAAGATCCAGCAAAAGCAAGAAGACACTGCCAGGCGTCATGAAGAAAATATTGAACATATTCGTCAAAAAGCGATCGAACTAAGTGTTCCAAGGAATCAAGAAGAAAGTTGTGTACCAAGTTCTGTTCGTATGTGTACTCTCTGCAAAGTCACTGTACGTTTCGTTTTATTTTGACGGAATTCTAATATATTCGAGTTGTATGTAGCTTTTCTTAATGATGGGTGCTTCTTTAGGTGCAATCGGAAGTGCACGAACTGGCTCATTTGCGGGGTCGTGCCCATCTAGATGCTGTGAAAAAAATTGAAAAAGTCCCACAAACATCAACTCAAGGCTTGGAAAATTTTGGTTTGAAATTCATCACCGATGTACAGTTAGACAAAATTGATTCGACTGTTCAGAATGACAAAAACAGGTTCAAAACTTTAAAGAAGCACTGTAAGAAGCTTATGCAAAAATCGAAAGACAGGTATCGTCAATACCTTCAGTATTATTTAATATTTGAATATATTTTATAAAAAAAAATAATGAAAGATATGAAAAATTAAAAATTCAGCGGTCTAGAATTCGAGTCAAAAGAGAAGGCGTCACGTACTGAAAAGGTTTGGGGTGATCCGTCTCTGAAGTCTAGGGTACAAAAAAATATTCACGAAGTCAGGAGACTGGTGGGACTTTTCAATTCTGCTAAGGGGTCCCAGAATTTAGCCACATCATTGGATCGTCTTATGAGTGATATTCGCAAGACATCTGTTAGGGTAAAAAGCTATTTATATTTATATTAGGTAATGTATATTTGTCAGTATTGAATTCTTGCACAAACCTAAATGCTGAATACTTGATTTATTTTAGAATGAATTTGTACGGGATGCCATAAATGGTATGGGAGGCATTAGTGTTGCTCAGAAAGTACTAGAATGCACTGCTTCTGATCTTCCGCCCAAGTAAGGATGAATTATATTTAATTATATATTTTGTAA
>JAAXYV010001092.1:0-10200 GCA_036851875.1 Novacerus sp. FZ-2019
ATCACAAAGACTTTAGCTCACCAACAATTTCGTTCAGAAGTCGAATACACTCACTTCCCTTGTTGACATCCTCCGTGTAGAAATCTATAAATTTTGGTATGCTGGCAAACATTACTCCAACCTTGTCCCACGCTTGGGAATACAGTTCCTGGAATAGATAATATAAACAAAGTGTGAACTTGGTTAAAATCATACCACCATTGCTTTGCATGCTTTGGTTCATTATTTCAGTGCTCTCTTAAACTAATACGCAAAAGGGTAAATATGCAGAACACCAAACATAATTATGAGCTGGATGACGTAAGTAACAGACTCAAAATCCCAAATGTACACACTACAACCACCCCAGTAACTGTAGCCCAATAAACAGTATTTTAGCTTTTGATATACTTTACTTTCAAACAGCTTAGAGCTGACGGGTATGCAATTCAGATACAAAATATAAAAGTTGAGTTTGGCTGATTGTGAATGGAAATGAGCATTGCAAAGAGAAAATTTCGGTGGCATAAATTAAACGAATCATTATTTACATTATTAACATTTCAGCTCAAAATTAATTTTTATAATGTCTGATATATGCAAACAGTTTACTTTCGTAATAAACTAATTTATTTCTTCATAGACGACCACAAATGGATGCTACTAATAAAATAATGATTGAAATCAATGGTTAAAACTAATACATACGCAAAGCAGATTATTCTCCCTAAAATAAAACATAGATTAATTATTATAAAGTAACAACAAGCACTACAGAACAACTTGAATAGCCGAATCAATACAAGGAGAATTGAGAGGTTTGAACAATGAAAAGTTGGCATCATATACCGTCTTTGACAAAAACCAACTGCGTATTTTATTTTTGAGCCGCATCGTTCCTATCAAAACAAAATATAAAGATCATTCCGAAGTCTTAACAGGAGTTGGGTGGCATTGCAGTGGAAAATGTTTTTACCAGTTGAAGAGCACAATTCACTTATAAATATAATGTACACTTCAGAAGGCTTTTGTTTTACGTACAGTCAACATAGTTTCGGAAACATTTCGTTCAGATAATCAATGGGAGAACAACTAAAATTTATAATATACCGCAATTTTAAGTATTTCATACGTATACAAGAAATTATAAAAAGTACTTATTGATTAGAATTTTTTTGAAAAAAAATCTTATCTGAAAAAATAATTCTGGAAAGATAGGCAGTAGGAACAATAAAAGAAAGTCACAAGTTGAACATTCAGCTGTTGACTGTAAATGTAGATATCTTTCTATATGAAGATAATCTACTACCAGAAAACGGAAAAACCAAAGGAACATCATTCGAAGGATTAATGGTGATAATGGTGGTAAAATGGGAGACTTCCTTCTTACGAAAACCATTGAAGACTGCATATGCACTATAGTTATACTAGACCCACATGTTCGCTTGTCAAAGGATTAAAACGTAATCAAGATCATATTACTTCCAAGAGAAAAATGATGCCCATAAGTCATTAATTCCTTCATTTTCTTCTCAACCAGTTGACTACCATAAAAATGTATGGTGCGAAAAGGTAGTACAAAAATGAAAGCTTTCTCCAGCTAGTTTAACATTCTGCAATTCACTCGAATGTGCATCTTCTTACTATACTACCTATCCGTGTAAAAGCAGATTTAAAACTCTGAAAGGCAGTAATAAAACTAGTTGACAACTCCTGTCCGTGATTTTTCAGTGTCATCATTCTTAACCATTGTTTCAATGAACATAAATTTGTTTGTAGTCACCAAAAAATAAATGACCTAAAACTAAGGCATTTACGGCTTTAGTTGTACTCTTTGACATAAGAATATGTTGCTTCATGCCATGTATTTCAAACTTCCTGTGCTTTACAACCTACAAACTCACTTCGCTGCCTAAACTACGAAATTTTCCATTTTTCATACCACTTTTCTTATGATAAAACTTCTCGCCGGGGAAAGACAGTCTGCCCTCGTAACTACTACATTTCCCAAGAAACTCCATATAACCCTACCCTACTATAAACATATATATTATATATATTAGAGCTATAACCAGTTAAAGTAAAAGTATCACTGTAATTACTTTGTCATATATGTGCAACCTTCCATGTCCACTCATGAAAAATATGCCTTTGCCCAGTACCTTTTCTTCAGCAACTCTATCAAATGCGTAGTTCAACTTCAACTTATCTTTCTTCTCAAAATACATTCATACATACAAATATATCTTCAAAAATCTCCAAAACTAAGCTACAATATGGCAGAGAATACAAGGTAGTCAATCCTATACACTCAAATTGGACAAAAGTGAATAAAATACAAAGACCTACAAAATGAAAACTATTTCTGGATGCAACAACTACCCGTTCATGACTAAAATACAAAAATTGTAACTTTATATTCCTAACTCAACTATTGCATCTTTAGCATGACATAATACCTAATACCATGTCCAAGTTTCTAGAACGAGAAAAATCACTCAGTTGTTATGAAGGATTAGCAAGGCTTGATAAGATTTGTTGAGCATAGCATACGTGAATGGAGTTGAATGATCTGTAAAGTTCTGCCAACTATGAATACCCTAAGGTAATATAAAAAAACTGAATTTACTTGAATAAATATATTGAATCTGTATTTGAATTTGAACTGAAGGGATTACACCTTAATACACATTCATAATAAAAATGGTCCTATATATGACGCGCTGTGTAGCGTGAGGTAATTCTTTCACAGAAAGCATTCATGCATTCATGCGCAAGTACAACGCTACACACACACACACCAGCAGGAACAGGAGAAAAAGAAATACACTTCAAATCAAGTGATGAATTCAAGAGAGAAGAAAAGAGCACAACTATATATAGTAGTAAGTATTATATTATTGGCATAAAACTAATAAAACTTACATCCATTCGACGTTCTTCACACATGAGAAAATGCTGCGCCACGTGATCAGGCAGAATGTTTCTTAAAAGTTGTGAGTTGTAAATACGACTCTCGTTCATACCAGCTAACTCTTTTTCAGCTTCTTTCTTCCATAAGAAATCCAACCGAGAAGTGACCTCAACGAGACGGGAATGATGTACAACAACATACACAAAGAGTATGATCAACATCAACAGTTGGAACTGCGGTGGAATCTTCGTACTAAACGCATAACACAAAACCATACCATAATATCACTAACCAACACTGAGTCTTATTTCAGTTACTTCTTCAACTTCTTAAACTCAAATGATCAAATACTTGATACAGAAAATACTCCCTGCAGTATTAAACAAATCAACCAACTCCGACAACAAATTTAAGTATAAATAGACCATGTGGAAAGAAGAAACATGTTTGTAATTGAATCTCCACTCAGATACTTTCTCTTTTCATTCTGTAACTTTCTCCACTGGAGAAAGTTACAGAATTGGAAAACATGTTTTCTACAAGTTCTGTATATACCCAGCGTATTATGGACTTTATTATTTTGTTGATTAAATCTTTGTTTGTTCTCTATAGGCTACTTACTTAAGACAATCTGAGAGTCTCAACCATTGAAATACTAAAAACATCTTGAATACTTTACTTACACACTCTTATTTTTATTGTTCTGGAAATAAATATTTTTATTGTTATAATGCATTTAAGTTCCACGGTAGATTTAAAACCTCTATACAGAAAGAAAATATTGACTTGAAACAGTAACTATTGGTCTTCTATAATAAAGCTTGAAGATTAGAAATTGTGGGACTGTTACGAAACTTATTGACTCATGATGAGTCACTTGAAAAAACTTGAATTATTTACCAAAACTCCCGTGACACATAAAGTTATATTTTACACATTTGAATTTATTTCGTTTTAGTGATATTCAACAATACATACCTAAGACAAATGCATTATTTATTAAAATAAAAAACATAGCCAATGGAGCAATACTAAGCATGCAAAGAGACATGCAAACATACAATTGCTATTAACTGCAGAACAAGATTGGCATGCAGAGACAAACAATTTCTTGAGATAAAACTTAAATTCATGCAAAAGGGTGATGGGAGCTAAAGGTGAATGAACGGAAAAATTATGATAGAGAACCAGTGTGGTGGAGACAGCAGTTGAATATAGAGAATTTCAATAAGAACTGTGGAAGGTATTAACAACATGAGAGGAACTGGTTGATAGTTCAAAAGGAAACCCATGTAGTAGTAATTAAGTTTAATATAATCTGTATTACTACTCAGAGTGTAATCATAAGATGTGACAGAATTTGAAGAATAATATTAACTGAAACGAAATTTACCGCAGTCATGAACCACAAATCATACCTCTCATTTGGCGCAACCCTCCGTGCTTACAGCTTAACCCGAAAAGGGTCCCCCTACAACATCCGAGAGTTATGGTACCCTATCATTCCTACTACTTCTACCACTACTACTGTTTTTAAGGACATGGTTGTTGATTTAATTCATACCAATCTTAGATGAATATTGTGTAACAGTAATTACACTTCTGGATTATTTTTGACGCCATTTCTTTTTGAAAATCTCTTCAATTTTTACAAACCGATAGTTAAAATTGATACTGACTACTTTGCATAATGTGATCCTGGCAGAAAATAATATGGTGTACTATTAATGTAATATCAAAATCCACCACAGCATCTCAGAGCACTCTGTATACATTTCCAGTCTGAGAAAACTGTTTCTGTTGTAGAATATCATCGAATTAAACATGTAGCTTTCACGCAGTTTTCGAACCAATTACACCAGAAATGAATACATTATTATAGTAATAATTATGTTCTAAGAGTGATTTGGAATATCTAAATTCAATATGAGAATTTCAAATGTCAACAACGTAAGATTTATTTTACCCTAAGTGCTTTTATAATCAAACATTTCTTTACTATACGATTATGGAAGGATTAACTTATAGTATAGCAATATTATAACCAGAGTTAAGTAAAAGAGTATTAAATAACTTACAGAAGAAATGAATAAGTAATAAAACTTACCTCGTTTGAGTAGAATCTTCCTCAAAAAGATGACTGAATGGGATGAATATTAGAAAAATGTAGCATAATGCCAGGATGATTATAATTGTTGCCTTGACAAGGAAGTAAAGCTTCAAAAAGGCGGCCAGTGAGACCATGCAGAGAATCCAAGAGTAGACCACGTAGTGTGGTGTATCTCGGCACCATTCACTTACACTATTATTACGATTGTTAACATTAAGATCACTGTTTCTTGAAGTATAGGAAACAATAGAGTCAGAGTTAGTAGAAAATGAAGGAAGCTCGGTAACGGTTGGTATTGGCACTGAACTTTTAGTGTAGGGACTTATTAAAGATCTAATTGTGTTACTATGACTTTCACTAGCTGAACTTAGAGATAAAGTTCTGTAATTGACACCAAACATTTGTGAGTCTGTAGTTGTCGAGTAATAACTACTGGCAGAGTCATAATTAGCTCTTTTGATTCTAACACGGGATGAAATAGGTTCTGATTTCGAGATCGAAGTAAATATACTATGCTTTGAAGTAGAATCAATTGTACTTTTCACATAACGCTTTTTCTTTCCGATCCGACCAGCAGAATCGGTAATATTTTGTGCAACAGCACTACCAGTACCTGAATTATCACCAACACCACTCAAGTATCTAAAATCTGAACTTGGAATATCACCATTATAAGAACGGTATCTTGAAGTAGATTCACTTTTACTATTACTGTTATTGCCAAATCGGATGGTTGCGTTCCAAATTTGATTTGTGAACTTAAGAGATCCGGGGGGATTATTTACGATCAAACTTTGAGAGTCCCAAGTGCTTCTTTTTCTTCTTGAACTACTTATACTTCCTCTATCTTCTGGAAAATGCAGAGCAAGAGCAAGAGACCACATATCAAAATGCTTGTTCAAACCTTTGTTCGTATTTCTAGCATCAGCATCAGTATCAGCATCACCACTAGCCCTTTTGTTAAGAGTACGACCTAGTTTGGTTTGAAGCTGGTTTGTTAGGCTAGGGAACTTAGTGTTTATTTTTTCTAGCCAGGAAATGTCTTTGATAGGGAAAGAGTTGAAAGGAGAGCGACGGATTTCTCCATTTCCACCTCCACCGATATCGAGACGAGGATCCAGGCCAAAGCGGTTGTTGCTAGGGTTGATAACTAGAAGAGGAAGAGGAAGAATAGGCGGTGAAGCAGAATGCGAACTTTCATTCTCATCACTTTCATTTTGTCTAGAAGACTTATTTGAATTTGCAATTGCAGTTTTGTTTGAAAGCGACTGAGACAGCGATAGGGACTCATTTGCATCTCTCCATTCACTTTCATTTTCCACATTTCCATACTTTCCTGTAGCAAGGCTAATAATTCCATCATTCTGAGCAAGAGGAGTGGATGTGGTTGCAGGAGGAGAAATGATAGTAGCAGCAGCAGTAGCAGTAAAGTTATTAGTAAAAGTGGAAGAATGAAAAAATAAAGAAGTCTGGTTGGTAGGAGGATCAAGACCAAGTGCATCAGCAGTTCCATTCGCAGTAATAGGCAAGTAAAGAGAATAGGAGGTGGTAGGCGGAGGCGACAGAGTAGAATTCTCAAGCTGAAGCTGATGAAGCTCAGAGTTTCGAGGAGACCCGGAGCCAGCGAAGAGTGAAGTTATAATAATCCACAAGAGGGGAATCAATAAGTTTTTACCCGGCTTACGAAGTTCCTCTCCAGTTCGAGAAATTGAAGAGGGATCCAAGTTCTCACCGAATTGGAGTATCCCTCCACTGCCAATGCTACTCTTCTCACTCGGACTTCTTCCAAGACCCCCAGCAACACCACTCATTTCCATTCCATTGACTGCTGCTTTAACGCTCTCTGTACTCTCAGATGGGTAGTCCGAGAAACTCAACTGGAAATAATCAGTGAATCCACACTTAAAGCTTTAATGGAACGAGGATTAGACTCAATGAATAAGACTAAGAAAATTACCAGAAAGAAGCTACAAAATAAATCACTCTTTCATTCTCTCTCCTTAACAAGTACTTTTCACATAGGCTATTCAACTTTGAACTTCTTTCACAACTGATCCTTCAATTAGTGCTTAAACACTGTGTCAAACCCGACCCTTGTCACTTATTTTCTGTCCTTTCTCCACATGATTCTCTTCTCAACACTCCAATACTTCCAATTCATCTTTCCTTCTATTAACCATGTTTTTCATTATCACTCTTGTGTAAAGGAAAAAGACGGCAGTCGATTATTTAGTTCGTCTATAGCTGCTTTAGAAACCATGCAGTCGAAGAAGCATATCAACTCCACGTGTTTCTTTCTATTCCCTATACCTCCTTTCGAAAGTTACACGAATAAACTACTACTTTCTACTTTTATTTACTCTCTCATTTTTTATACAAAGATCCCAAAAAGGAGCTATTTCCGAAGCCAAATGTTCTACGCATTGCATTGCACTGAACCTACAAGTTGAATTCAGTTAATTGACTATAGACGAAAAACTATTACTTCGTGGGAGGCTTTCAGGAGTCTTTCCTTCACTTCTTTTCAGGTGAACGAAGATTAAATTCCTGTGATTGACCTTTGTGCAACATCTAGAAATGTGTTTTCACAGCATTTTTTTTAGTAGAAATAAGAATTCTTAATATTATTGAATTTAATATTATTATTGAAAATACTTTTGGTGACTGGTAAATGGCAATTTTCTATTTGCTAATAGGATTAACGGGTTGAAAGAAGGTTAATGGTCTGGCTATTTTAGTAAAACTACTACTATTACTACTACAATCTTCCACTATCACTATCATATAATTCTCCAGAGATACTAGAGATAGTACTAAATTATTTCTTCAATCGAAAAAAAGAACAAATACTTACTATGTTCAGACCCGTTGAAATGGCCAAAGTGCTGATAATAAAAACCACGAAAATACTCCGATCTTTCCGGCAAAGGCTGAAAGCAGAAGAGAATTCCACCAGTTTTGTCGGAAGAGACGGGAACTCATTAGCCATTACTACAACCAAGCAGCAGCTCAAAATAAATGAGGCGACCGTCATAGATGTTATCGTTATTGCCATCCTGCAAAATTTTTCCGAAAGTTTGTAATTATTAATCATGTTTTATGACTATTGCACTTATATATACGCTTCTATATACTACATACATTTATTCCATAACCCTCAGTTCATACATCTGAAGAGTCGAGGATTATAAAATGATGCATCTGATGCTAGAAACAAAATTACTACTGGTAAGTTGCTCGCTCAGCATAAACGCTCAAGAACTCCATAGTAGTGTATAACTATAGTAACACAATTTCGAACATGACTTTTGGACTGACTGAACTACACCGCTCCAAAAAGTACAAGCCCAAGTTCAGTTCAGCTATCTGGGCAAATCAACTGTAAATGCCTAGCACGTAGTCCACGGAACGTAGCTGTCTAAAACATAAATGTCGGGTGGTCGGAGACACGGGCATATTGTCAAGTCATCACAGCGTGTCACTCGTTTCCTCCGTTGAATAATTATTACATACCAACAGCTACAAAGTAGTCACGATGTACTGACAGGATGGTTAAAGTTAAGACTCCCAATCAGTTGGGGGGTTTTTATTCCTCAAAATATATGTTAAAAGCCTCTTTGAACCGGAAGGTACAATTTATTATGTAGTTCCAAAGAAAAAATATCGACTTACGGTGGAAACATTACCCCAAGACTGGCCGCCACAAATAGCCAAATGACAAATACACAGAGCACGTTGGACTTGAAAGTATCTTCCTTCAGTTGGCAGAACTAAAACCAAACACATACTATTAAAACTAACTAAACAACATTTTCTCACTCAGATTTGCTTTTACTCCTAGATGGTATTCTCTTCCAAAACACATTCAAGGAACTTTTATTATGTCCCGGGAATAGAGAAAGTTAAGTTAATAATAATATACCATGTGATACTACGTCAGCACTTTCACGTGATTCCCTCATACATAAATACATTCCATTCCAGTCAAGTCAGACTGTAAGCATGACAGTTGAATTGACTAAGTTTTTCTCTGATTACCTAGATGCATCCTTTCAGCCAGGTTGGATAAGCTATGTTATTCTACTTCGCCTACAGTTTCAGTTTCCAGAGTCAGCTTGAGCTGTAAAGTAAGTTGTCTTTACTTTGGAAAGAATTGCTGTGTAATGGTAATAGTTGAAGGCCACACGAATCCAAAATAGCTAGATCTCTCTATAGTAGGTAGTAGTGTGGTATGTAGGTATTAGTACAACTAGCGTGAAGTAAAAGTAAGAAATGGAAGGACGGGACAAGATGATAGATATGAGGACGACTGACTGAACTTACATCAGATTCTAACTGCTCCTCCTTGAAAGTGAGTCGAATAGGTTCAATAAATTGGTCTTGCATCCGCCGATTTGAGTCCATTTCAATACAGTGGTCCATCAAATAGTCCATTTCATCCATTTCACTATTCCAGATAGCCGTTCGAGAGGAAGTTTCGTCGTAGTCTGAAGAGCCTGTCGTCTCTCCATAATCCTTCCCGTCATGGTCCAAACTCTATATATGGAAATACATTACTCTGACGCAGTACTACTCATAATAATATTAACCTACGGATATTGCCTTCATAATAGTCCCTAGAACAGGATAGACTTTCCCATCATGTTATAATCGTCCATTTTCATAACGCCATCTCCGTCTCTCTTATTCATCATCATCACCATTATCTTCGCTAACAACTCATCTAAACCGTCTTCATTATCATGCATATCAACAATCCCAGTTTATTCCCTTTTGCACTGTATTCTCTTTCTCTAACGTACATCCATTAAATTCCACATTCTCTCATCAATCTTCATTCCCAATTCGGATTATTATTCATCCCAGGTGGAGAACTCAAATTTGAATTCATTTTCCCTTTCACAATTTGCCTTCATCATTGTCTTTTCAATGACGGTGGTAAATTCTTATAATTATGAGCACCAGATAACGTCATGTGACATTGTGGAAAAAAGTACAAAATCGTATTTATATTACCTACAAATTAGAATTCCCACTACCAATACATTCAAAACTTTTTTTTTTTTTTTCCTTCTTGGTTGAAGTAAAAGTTGCATCGAAAAGTTATTAGAACCTATATTAGGTTCACTTGGACAAATATTGATTAACTAATAAAACTAAATCACTATCTGTTTTTGTTGTGAAACAAAGCCACACG
>JAAXYV010001093.1:0-10197 GCA_036851875.1 Novacerus sp. FZ-2019
TAACACTAACCAGTTGATTTTTTAATTAATCATATAACAAGTCACTTTGGCAGTCTGTTCGTAATATTCATTTCAAATCAATAATTCTTTCACGGATATTTACCTAGTTTTGATAAAGTTTATGGTTTGATATTACATAAAAGTTGAATATGTTGATAAATATGGGTAATTTATAAAACATATAAACGATATGGTTGTCTGAGGAAAGATTTAATAAGTGGCAAATCAAAGTTAAAAAATATAATAACTATTATTAATTTGAGGTAAATATTGAGAACAGATCGTCAAAGTGACCTGTCATATGATTAAAACATGTATTTACCGGATAGTGCAAAATAAAAAAGTTGGTTCCTAAAAAGTTTTTTTTAATTAAAATATTTGTGTTCTATAATCGTTTTGTTCAAGTATTGCTTTCTCTTATGCTTTATTACGTCCACCTCATACATAATAATCATAGTCATCAGAACATTTTCAAATATATTTTCGAGTATCTGCATAATATGACCTAGTGAGTACAAAGTGTGTGAAATGACTGAAGAATAAAACTACTGGAACTAAATAATTGAATATAAACTTTCTTTTCCATTGGAGCATACTAAAAACATATAGAATGCATTCTAGGTATATAGGTTACATATTATGTGAAATAAAGTCAACCGTATCCCCGATCAGGCATGGAAATTCTTCTGGTATCCAAACCAAACACTTCTGATTTGGCTGAAAAAAATCCGCCGTGTCGATCAGATCTTTGTTTATATTCGACAATATAATTTTAAATGTTAACCTTTTCCAACGAATTTGAAAAATGAATCGTAGTTTTTCTAGCTTTTTTCAGCAGAATATTTTTCCTAATTTTATCCTAAAATTCTTGCATTCCAGGCGTACTTGGCTTGCAAAGGTTTGTATACCGAGGGTAAAATTTATCATTTATGTGCCCGCATGTAAATTTCTTCTCGGTTTTCTTCTGGTATCCAGGATACGTAAGATTTTCCATGCCTGTCCCCAATATACCAACAGAAGGACTATAATCTTATACTGCTAGTTCATTTAATTTTGAGTAAAAACTGTCGTCTTAGACTTTCAGTCACACGCAGGGTGATAGAGTGCAGTGCTGTATATCTTTTAGTGTCGGAAAGTAACTGCAGAAGGATTAGACCAACTGATAATTACTTGAGAAAACGAGTGATTTTTCTTCCACGTCCACAGCACTGGTTCTGCTTATAAGTCACAGAAGACTCACCCGACATTCCTTAAGTATCACTCATCCAGTTGCACACACCCATGCCTGTCGTAAAACCGAAACCAAATCAATCCAACCACCTCAGCTGCTGCTGTCAATCTAAAAAGAAAAGTGCTGTCTGGAGTCTGGAGCCACGGCAACTAGGTAGTTTTGGTGTCCTTCATCTCTGAGCTGGTGTTCATGGATGTACGTATATGCAATCAATTACATGAACTACATGCCCCAACACACAAACTTTTTTCCGCCTGCTATAAAACGATACTACCTATAACTTTTTACTATATGGTTCGCTGTAAAAAGATATTGATACAGTTAAGAAGAATAAAAACAATTAAGAAGTAATGACAGGAATATAGACAATAGAAGAGATAATTAGAAGATAACCCTTCGTAAAATTGATTTATGTCAATCGTATAATCCGTTTACCTTTTTTAATAACTAATATAATTTAACTAAGTAATTGACTTAAAATTCTTACTATTTGAATGCATAGGTAGGAAAGTTTGCAATTGATAGATAATCATGAACTGAAAAGCCCGTTTCTCATTAAGTCTTTTAAACTGAGTAACCGAAACTAATAAATCAATGGGAAGCTAGAATGGGGCTTTACATGGAGTTATAATCTTTCCAGATCTAATTTTAGTGTGATTGTAAAAGAAATTCGTAGGTACTAGATTACGAAGTGTGTACAAACACAAATAAACTATTGAATCTTCTACGATTTTATTAATAACTTGAAAACTCTAAAGAAATTAGTACAACAAAAATATTTTTTAAATTGAAATATAATCATGATCATATCTTCGTCATACATTCAACTTAATCCTTGAGGACTTGTAACATTGTGAATGTAATCTTTTACTACATGTCCTTTATTTTACTCCACATTTAAAAACGGTATCAATGTGCTGAATCACTGTTTGTACGTGAACTCTTTCTGACATTCTTGGGTCCTCCGAATGATCCACGCTACTTAAGTTGGTGTCTTTATCCCAACACCAAATGATACGATTTGACATCGTATACCTATATAATGAAACAAATATGAAACACTAAAATGTTCATCGAACTAAATTAAAAATCTTGTAACATAAATAAAATATGTTCTCGTACAAGAAGTCAGCATACGATGAGGCAGGAGCAATAAAATCAGATTTGTTTGTGTGGGTGTTGAACCAATAATGTTTTCTCGCCGAGCGGCTCATTGCCACCAACCATGGATCTTAAAATCGAATAAAAATAAAATATTTAGCGAATGATTGTAAACAATAAGAGACCACTTAAGTTAAATTTAGCTCTTTGGAACTTTCTATTTTTTCACAATATTACTTAAGTTAATGTTAAATGCAATATCTATACCTAAATAATTTCTCTTGAAATAAATATTATTAATAATAATAATGATTATAAAAATGAAAATATTTAAGCACACCAACCTCGAGTATTTTTCAGAAACAATAAGCCAGTCGGTTGAATTACAGCAGATTCTTCATTATCAAGATCGATAGGACAGACTAAGCTTTCTCTTCTCCCTTCACCCTTTACTGCTCTGTAGCTTAGTCTGATGAGATTATTTTACAAAAAAAAATACTTTGTTACTAAAGAAATTGTATATCAGAAATAAGTGAATTCATAATACATGTATTCCAGGTTGTGGACCTGCTTAATCTAATTGTGTACCTGCTTATAAATTCAGCAGTATCCTCCATACGGACAAACTTCTTGGCCCGTACACAAGCCATCCCCACAGTCGCGGTTTTATTCATTGCTTCGGCAAACAAGACACATCTTTCATGGCTAAAAATATACAATTATCGCATAGACCGAAATCAAATCATTGTCAATTTATAAAAAGGATTTAGAATAACTTAGATGTTAATGGTTTACCGTTCATCAAAGCTCAAAGAACTGATATCTTCGCCGCCAAGAGTCAGACCATCGATTATATGAAAGGTAGCAATTTTTAATTGTTCAGGCATGATTCCTTGCAGTTCATACACAATTTCTCCATACACCAGTGTGTTGTTAGACAATGAAAATTTGACGTCTACCATTTGCCAATCAGGTCCATTATATCTAAAATTTCTATTTCCACCTAAACCTGCATTGGCACAGAAGTAAGTGTGAAATTAAATTAATACTTAGGTAAATCATTACAAGAAAAGAAACAAATTGTAAAAGTTTATTTTTACTCAGGTAAAATCCTCTGTTTCTTTTATTGATTCCTCCTCCCACAGCAGTAAATCTCCAGCTGTACGGTGATCGAAAATCGGATTCAAGTGTCGATTTTTTAATTTCTTTTTCGGGCTGATTTACAAAACCTTCATATGAAAATTTTTTATTTCTTGAAATTAGATTCAAAAGTCAAATTTTAAATTTAATTTAAGTTCTGAATGATTTATTACCTTCAGCGTAAGGCCTATTAAAAAGTTCGTGCAGTTTCATTGTAGGGTTGGAACTCATTGTAACCTTAGGTTTTCGTTCTGGAACATCCCAATAGTTCAAACAATTTAACCGAACTTCAAACTGCCTTATCTCAATTAAAGTCTCATCACGATAAAATGCTACTATTTTTTTTAAATTTTGAATTTGACGATTTCCATTGCTGTTTACAGAAAAGAATATTAATTAGCAACATTTCCAATCCAACTCACTGAATATAAGTGCTGAACTCATAAAAGTATTGTGTTTACGAATTGTTGGACTCCAGAACATAATTAAAGAAAGGTTGCTCAGGGTTTTTCAGGACATGAAGAGGAACCAATTCCAAAATGTCCAATTTCTCTTGAGATGGTTTGGATTCATTCGACCAACTCCACATTTGTTGATGACAATTAGAAAGATGTTCGAATATAACCGAAGTGTCTTCCTTTTTCCATTTGCAAATAAGGTATCGTTCCGAATTAGCTGGTCGACTAGTATTAGGCTTAAGTATGGAAACCATTTCGAAGCACGAGTACATCAGGTAAACAAGTCCCACACTGAAGGGAGTAAAAATATCGAACAGTTTGCACAGAAAATGACCACCTGTAGTTGATAAAGGCGTACAAATAAACATTAATTCACGTAAGTATTTTTGATGCTAATTATTTATATCCGCATTTTATAGTATGACTCATTTCTAATACCTGGACGAATGATTCCAATCGCTACAAGGGCTTGTGATAAGTACAGTTGTCTGCTTAGGATTTCTTGAATATTCTCTTGACCCTCCACAGAAAAGCCCTGCATAATCGGATACAAAACATTTAGTTCGGAACATTTAGTGCAAATAGAAATACAAATCAGGACCTAATACCAATGGCTAATTCTAACACCCAACAAATGATATCTGAATAAATGTTTTATTTAAAGCAACTCTCACAATGACTATTTAAAAAATCAAATATATCTCTTCAATATTGAATAATATGATATTTATCATTTGTTCGAATTTGCAAGTTTTGGTTGTACACCTACTTTCATCTTAGTAATAATAATGAATAAATAGAGGTAACATACACCGTCAGCCATCATGAAATGAACACCATTGCCCATGGTGTTGCTGTGGACGTATTCGATAAACGACTTGACATTTAGGGGACAAAAGATGTCTCCGTCATTTTTCACACCTATATTGAAACCAACATAGTTTTTAAATGGCTGCGATAATATGAGTTGTAATAATAATATATCTTTAAAATCAACAGTTGAACTACATAAAAACTTTTACTGACCATAGAAAGCTTCGAAACTTTCTGGAGGTCCTGCGGAAAAGTCGTTCAATTTGAAATCACAGTCCCCTTTTAAAGTAAACCCAAATCCTTTCGCCTTCCAGTTTTTCTTCCATAAAACATACCTGCAAACAAAGAAATCGCGTTAACCTGTTACGTTCATTAGGTATATATTAAAAGAAGAAACGGATTTGTAATCGAAACAAACTAACTCGCTGAAACCCCCAGGACCAGCACAAACGTCTGCAAAATAGAGAAGCGATTTAGAATCAACCACCGTCTCTCCATCCTGAGTTCTCGGATTCGTCAGCTCGAAATTCAGAATAGCGTCAATATTAGCCATTTTCATTGCAGCTCTGTTGATGAAAATACCCTTTTTGATTGTTTCAAAAGGATTTGAGCGAGAGCGGGCTCTGAATAACTCACGATCTTGAAGTCTATCCAACATTGTCTATTTCAAATATTCCAAAATACAGACACAAGAACAAAATACATAATGATTTATAAAACTGCATTCTTATTTATATTTTAATTTATTCCTTACTTTAGAGGAAAGAACACCAGCCAAAATCGACGGATTAATAAAGTTTGTCTCATCATCAATTGTCAATTTCTTTTTCCCCACTTTCAACCACTTCTGTAATTGTTCTACGTCAACAATATTTATTTCGAAAAGTGGGATCCACTCAACTTGCTCTTCAACTTCTACCACCTATACAAATTAAAAGTGTAACTGTTCAGCAGTATTTGCTATGATTGCTCGTTAATTACATCCACATTGTTTCATACCTCTTCTTCGAACTTCCAATCAACTGTTCCTGGTTCCAAACCTTCCATTACAAGGCCTAAACCCCGTCTACCTCGAACGGTTTGTAATTCAACTGGTTTAGTTCGTCCCTGGCCCTCCTTTCCTAATCCTTTTCCTTCTTTATATCCCATATTTGCCTGCGTAAATGAAGTAAATTATTATTATATTTTGTACTACTGCATTTATTCAAAAGATAGCCGAGTCTAAAATTATGGGCTATCTCTTAAAAAGGCCGGCAAAAAGGGCAGTTTGAAAGACAGCTGTGGAAAAGAGAGTGTCAAAATGCATAATACAGACAATATTAAAGATATAAACGAAAAAATTCGCTTTTGGAAGTTGAGGAGTGTCCAAACATGGCTGGGGTATGTAGGATGTAGTCTGGAAGTTGGCCTCCCGGCCATATTTAGTATAAATAAAGCATTCCCACTGTAAGCTTGAAGAGTAATTTCGACATTGAAGGTCTGAACGGTATATATGTAATATGGACCGTTGATATTTTACATACAAATAGAATGTAAACTTCCAACCGTCCAAATTGCACATACGTCGTTGAGGGCCCTTCAACGCTGATATTCTATTGTAACAGTTGTAATTTTAAACAACTAACCATCATATTTAGAGCTTTTTCAGACTTAAAATGCTTTGGACTTGATTGGTTCGAATCAAAATCATCGATTGCCCTCTTCTTTGAATTGCTATGTTGTTGATTCATATTTCTGCCGGCACCATAATCCTGCTCATCCATAGTGTCTGCCATCATATTTGGAGATTTTGAAGACTTGAAACGCTTTAGACTTGATTGATTCGAATCAACACCACTGATTGTCCGTTTATTCTGTGAATTGCTATGTTGTTGATTGATATTTCTGCCTGGAATAAAATTCTTTACATCCATAGTGTCTTCCTTCTTGATTTTCGACTTGCTTGGTTTTTCGTCCTCACTGGAGCTACCTGTGATTCAATTCAATAGTCAATCAATGTATTCCCTCAATTCAATGAAATTAAAGAATATTCCAATAAATATATTGAGTCATGAATGGAACAAAATGGGTTAAGTATATCAAACTGAGTGCACAACTTGTAAAGCAGTGTTACCACTTAATGCAGAGGTTTTGGTCACTTTCCGTTTTCTTCCTGCCATTGCTGACTTCTGAAAATTATCCAGGCCAGGCAAGGGGAACTAATAATAAATTATTTCTGTGTACTTTGTGGTGTGCTACTAAGTAATAATACTTTTGATTCTCTACACAATATTTGAATGTGATCTATGGCTGAGAACAATTCCTGTAATCAATCTTGAAGATCAATCCTTTCTGATGTCTAATACTGTCAACTTTTAGAAGGCTGATTTTCACAAAAAGCTAAAACCATCTCCTCACTTCTACTTTCAGTTGTGAATTATAATAACTGAGTAAGGAAATGTAACATTGCGTTCGCGTTGCCAGAAGAGAAGTAAGACAAAAACCTGAACTTAAATACAATCGGCAATGACAAAACACAATACAATATGGCTGAGTATACAGCCTGATAAAATTAAACCGATATGTTTCTTATCTTCTTGTGTCAATAATATAATGTGATGTGTAGTGTAGCAGTGGCAGTGGGTATGTATATGTTATGAAGTACGTGCTTTCATTAAGTTACGCGAGTTTGTGTTGTGTTTATGTCATGTAATATGAACCCTTTAGGACGTGTGCAGATAGCTTGTATATAGAGACAGTATCAGCGTTGAGAATTGAGTCAGAAACTCTGCCTGTTTTGACTTCAATTCGATATAGGTAGTTGTGATGATACTGTCACTATTTAAGGGGTGTTAGGAGAAATCAAGTTAAGGGATT
The DNA here is from genome assembly GCA_036851875.1 of Novacerus sp. FZ-2019. Classification (NCBI taxonomy): domain Eukaryota; kingdom Metazoa; phylum Arthropoda; class Collembola; order Entomobryomorpha; family Tomoceridae; genus Novacerus; species Novacerus sp. FZ-2019. Next base: position 7,600 of record JAAXYV010001093.1, read on the forward strand.
TCACTGATGCGATGCGCGATGGTATAGTATAGACCGGTAAATGAGAGTGTCTTTTCTGCTCTAGATAATACCTAACATTACAATGAGTAAGTGTAAGTAGTAGTATAATGGTAGTAGTAGAAAACTTCAGTGGTAACTCCTTATATGTTAAAAAATTGAATTTTAAACAATTTATGTGATTTCTGAAACGGTATTACAAATAATTGTTTTTCACTTGATTGACTTAACTACTCCATTATGATTGAGTGTTTGTAAGCAAAACGAAAATAGATTAAATTATATACTCGTCGGGCGTTTATCGTTTGTAACCTATCGGAACCAACCCTGAATATAGTCACACTGGGGAGAAATAGAAATAATTTTATGTTGTAAAAATCAAGTGCTTAAGGGGGACCATAAAAAATAAAGCCGGCTTACTTGGTGGCTTCACTATTGGTATGGAGACGACTCAAATCTGACTTTACTACATAAATATTAGTTTCTCTGAGCTTACGAATACATGAGCAAACTTAATTTGGCTTAGCCAATAGCGTGTAGTGTGACTGCCAAATTTTGTCCACACTTAATTTCGGGATAACAAATCGTTGACAGCTTCAAGAGTTCATACCAGTCAATATTTTAGTGATTCGTTTTCTCCTGAGTTTAGTTCATACATACAGAATGGTGAAGTACACATGTATATGGATGGCATAAGTGAGCTCCAATCCTTCTAAAAAATATCCCTGAAATGTTCGTCACTATTTCAAATTTTGTTTTGTTGACACTGCACTTCGCAATTATTTAGCTCTGAACTATATTCAGTGAAAAAACTTTACTTGTTCTTGCTACCTAAGTCGGCTTTATATTTAAGGTCCCCATTAAGGAGAGCCGTTTAAACAAATGATAGAGCCCGTCCAGTCCTACCTAGTAGGTGTTCTCTCATGTGCACTCGGTTTAATATAATCAGTTCCTCCACAGAATTATCTATTACTACTCTGTGGAATGCCGTAAGCCTTTTTCTAACACCCCCTTAATATAGTAATTGTGCAGAGTTAACGAATATTTTTTTTAACCATAACGAAAGCAACTTGGACTGAAATATTGCACATTCAACAATTTTGGTTTGTACTGCATACTGTATATTATTTATGACACACCTTCTTCTATATCGTACACATTGGGCTGTTCATACACACCGTAGGACTAGAAACATTTAGAACCTTGCAATGTGGAAAAGAATAAAAAATTGTAGTCTTCAACTTGTCAGAATACTTGTCATAATAGAATGTCAGTCTGTCAGAGTTTGGCCTCATTTTCTGTGGGGTCACTAAGTCCTACTAAGCTAAATTGTACTGGGAGCGTAACTAACCATTTGATTCCAACAAAAACTACATGTATGTACGTCGGCGGAATAGATCTAAATCACAAAATAAAGTTCATAAAATTGTTTTTTTTGCAAAAGCAAAAATACTGAATGTACTAGAACAAGAAATTTAATGTTGAAAATTTTCTTATGAAATATTTAGAATATTTGCCTATGGCTTAGAATTTATAGAGAGCAGATAGTTTATCGCCCTATATGGACAAATTTCAAAAGACAGTATTAATAATTTATAATTTTATATATTACTAATATCAAATTTGCATATTATATTTGAGCACAGTTTAATATTTCTTAAGTGGATGAATTGCAATATTTATATCCCTGTCATTGTATTCATTATGTAATGCTGATGTGGTTATGTTGGGGTACGTACAACCTAACCTAAGGGGCTACGCAAGTATTAAGTCATACAAATTCTGTCAATTTTTGACACCTCACTCCCTTTCTACATCCATTGTCATCTTAGGTTTACCCCCTTTCAGAGTGGCCATCAAATCAGTCAAGCAATATAAAACAATACCTATTCAATGATAATTGCGTAAAGATTGTATTCATTATAAACTTCTGAACCGTTTGCCAATAATTGACGACAGTTCTCAGTATAGTTAGAGCTATCGAAGAGCTTGGACTTTTGCCATTCAGTCATACCCCTAATAGCAAGCTATAATAATTTTCCAGAGGCGACTGCTTTGCCTACGGCCAAATGTGGGGTATTAAATGGTAGGTCTGGGAAGGCAGGTAAACTCTATGAAGCCAAATTATTGATAAGTGGAATAACTTATCCAAAAATTATGGAAAATAATTCAGTTAAATAATTAAATGCGTTCAGTGCACTGACACCTATTTCTACAATACTATTCCGTAAATATGTAGAAGTGCTGGATTTATACTCGTTTTTTTAACTAAACAACAAAAACATTGTCGCACGACAATTTCAATTGTCGCAATCTAATCTATATATAAAATAGTGTCTGTATGTATGTTCCTCTGTAGCTCCTGCACCCTTGGACGGATCTGGACCAAATTTTGTAGTTACTAAGTACGATCCAGCGGACAATATGGGCTGTGATGAAACCTGGGCACATTATTCCTTCTCAATATAGGGGTAATTAATCTATCTAATACTACACATGTATAATTAGATTACAAAAAACATTTTTTCGATTATGTTTTGTGGCTAATGCGGAAAAGTTGTAATCGGATATGTAAAAAATGTGTGCTAAATATGAAGGAAA
>JAAXYV010001094.1:0-10191 GCA_036851875.1 Novacerus sp. FZ-2019
TAATTTGTATTGACAATTGTTGATAGGGAAAAAGAAATAGAGAGAATGTCTGTACGACGTTCAGTTCATCTGGCTGTGTATTTGAACACAAACAGTCCCAGTTCCGTCCGGTCTTTCAAAATTTCACCCTCTCGGCTGTCCCCGTCCATTCAAAAATCAGCGTGCACACATGATATAATTTGGTAATAACATAATGCAAATGACTAGTACCACAAAGGAAGGAATGGCAATATTATGAATTTGCAAAAAATACTAGGATCATTCAAGCAGATTGGATGCTTTAGAATGCCATTTATATAAGTACCACCAGTTTTTCCCGTGGACCCGCCACCCGTCCAGTCTTTGCATGAAGCCATACGTCGATATTATAAATTCCTCGTTAACCAGTTAATAGTTATTTGAATTATGAAGAAAGATTTTCATATAATAGTAACTTTTATTAAGTGTGAATTTAGTTATGATTGTAAGTATATTATTTTGCGTATATAGAGAAACTACAATGCTTATTTGACGACTAAGATCAACAATATTCTAAATAATGATCCATGCTTTATTTTCGATCTATTAGTGACTTATTTATTTGAACCATAAGTTGATTATATCTACTAACAATAGCCTTTTTTAATTTAGAAGCTTGGAAAAGAAAGAATATAGATGCATATTGTTTTATAAATAATATACATACAGATAGAATTATCAGACACAGTACTATATTGAAGGTAAGTTTATTTGACCAAAGAAGAAAACACTTTGTTGCACAGCTCTGTTATTTTAATATGTGCAAGTTGAAGTACATTTTGTTCTGAAACCTAATTCTTTAAACATCATTATGAATGACACATTAATTTTCTTTGCAGTCTTTTCATCAGGGACCCATGGTCAACTATCACCGTCGCCCTACGCTGGAAAATTATGTTACAATGCTACAAATACTAAGTACAAATAATATAGGAACTACAAAGTAAAATGTCTAGCACATACGCACCTCTGTTTGTTTTAATTTTGTGCATGTAAGTTACTGAAAGAACAGTAATATGCACTGAATCTTAGTATGCCCTGCAAACGTTCAACTGGGTAATCAATATACCCATTTCGCACACTTTTTAAGGTTTTATATTTTATATTCTAGAAGCCAAAATAAATGTTCAGCCAATTCAATTCTTTAAGTTATGTACTCCCTTCTGGTCCCTGCCTACGGGAATTTCGAGGACAAAAAAATTAAGCAAATGGAATTAGAAAGATACTTTGTTGACTCAAATTAAAGTAATCATTGAATGGAGTATTTCGATTTTTTCATCAGAGATGTCGTATTTAATTAAAGTATAATGTATCATAATCGTCGGTTCTGTCCCATCTATATTTGTAAGTCAACATGCCATACATTTGGGTTTAAAATAAGTTCATGAAATGTTTGACCTGCCTAAAGAGACTTGAAGAGTGTACATCAAGTCGGAGAAGGTAAATTTTGAATTGAGTATTCATGTAGAGAAGAAAAGACATCCCCCAGTGTGGGAATCTTAGTTGAGTCTATTCACAGTCGTCAGGATTAAGAATTCCTTCGGAAGAGTTAAGGACAATGAGGACAATCATGGTCCACGGTCTAAAGGGAGACATGCAGTGTATCAATGTAAGAATTTCTAAACATGACATAGGTGCCCAGTGGGTGGGCGGAAGTCAAACCGGTTAAGAAGCAAGACGGAGATGATTTATTACTTTGGTCATTTTTGCCTTGCTTGCTGTGCAGCTCTGTATACGTGAACTGAAGCATCAGTCGCCGTCAAATGAATCCACATGTGGATTAACCAATGGTTATCTAGAAAAGACTCGTGATGATGAGATAAAAATCCAAGAGAAAAGATGCCTGAATCATCAACTCTAGCAAAGTAAAGGACACAAAAGAGCCGTAGACAAGTTAGTACAGCAGGAAATAATTCCTTTAAAACTTATAATAATCCTTAATTCTACTCAACTTTTGTTTTGCTGCTCACTTATTACGTCTCTGTATAATACTATATTAAATTCTACCAAATTAATTCTCAAGACAAATAAAGTATGTTACATAACATAACACCTCAATAACTTAGTAGCTTATGCAAAGTGCTTAGGTGTAAGCTAATTTGTGCACACAAATCTACGTGTGCATGAAAAAGTACTGAAAAGTTTTAAGGCAGCATAGGCAAAGTTGGATGTTTCTACATCACATTTTAAAAGATATGATTTTTTGTTGTTTAAAGTAGTAATTTTTTAGTCACCACAGAGAAATAAGAAGAGATCTAAAATTGACTTCTATGACAATGAGCTTGAATGACGATCAAAATGATAGTTGGAGAGCCATGAAATATCTCAAGTTTTCTCATCAACCAGAAATGATAGAAAAGTCCTAGTATAGATTACATTGATGAAAGATGAAATTTTTTCATCTAAACATGAAAGAAAAATCCACAGAGATTCCAGGTGCATACAGTTGCGTACAAGACTTTGGTTTGCTTATTCATCAGTACGACTTGTACTTTGCAGTACATGGCTGGAGTGACCTTAGGCTGACCTGAGGATGCCTCCTCGGTCACCTGAAGGAAAGGCAGAACGAGGAAAAAGGTTTATACTCTCTCTGAACTCACTCAGGAGTCCTACCACAAGTTATCCTTCACTCTTATGAAACATGTACAAGATTGCATCTCTCGGAGAACATTTTATTGCTCTTCGCTTTCTGATGTACTGCTATGCGACCAGGCCTACAAGACTTTGAACATTTATTGCAGTTAAAGAAGAAGCTAACCACTTCTTGTTCGAAAACCAAAAGTCATAAAATGAAGGCATTTCTCAGCAAACCACTATTATTACAGTGGTTTTATATATATATGTATGCATACATGTATACAAAATACATACACATGCAAGTAGCGTCCCCCTTCCATCAATTCCCCTCCTTCGTATGGGTGAGAAAAAAAAATTCTAATGACATTCCGATCATCAACGTTTATATGAATCTACTTGAAAACAATCTGGTTACGAAACGGCTCATTTCATCAGTTTCCATGGTTGGCTTATTCGTAATTACCGCATGACATGACTTACCTCTTGATCCTGTCCGCACTCATCTTTAGAATTATTGTCTTTATTCGAGAAAAATACATGATCGTGAAGTAGGTATATATCGAGTATTATCCATTGATCATCCATCCTACCGTACCCCACAAGAACTTTCACATTTACCTACTACACATCACACCTCGCTCTCTACTCAGCTTTACAAGGAGCTTGTTCTCTTCTACGGCGCCCACTTCCTGTACAAATTAAGTAACAATAGGCTAGTCAAGTAGGTACCAATAACCAGTTCGATTTCAGTTATTTATCCTTGTGTAGACAACCAAACTGATATATATTTATTATTTGACATAGATTGGTCTGGTCACATTGTGTCGGTAGCCCACAGGCAAGCAGACATACCCTTATGGAATGAGTAAAGTAGTCTACAATTTCGTTTCGACTTTCGACACAGTCTGTCTTTCCATTCACTTTCTTACAACAATGTTTGGTGTATTTTTACTATTTACATGAGACAGTATACATTTAATTACAGACATACTTAAAATAACCTTCTAACCCGATTCTATCCTGTATCACTATTATAAAGCCAGGTAAACTGTTTATAAGAAAGTAATTTTAATTTTAGCTTATTGGTTTGGCCCGGACTTTGGGTAACCGACTGTGGCGCTGACTTTGGGTAACCGACACTGCCGCCGACCCAGCCAGTCGTCATCTAATGGCTGCACATCCATGTTTATTATGTATTTCTTTTCGCCACTTAAAAAGGGTAATATCTTTGGCATTCCACTCAACTTAACCAGTTCAAAGTACTCTTCAGAATGGGTACTAATCAGGGTTGTTTTACACCATCGTCTGCCACAGTCAACGGCAGACAGTAAATATAATGGACAGAGAACAAAAATAGGTAATGATAACGACTTACCGTGCCATATAATATATTATATGCATTTTACAAGCATAAATGTATATATGTTTGCAGCATGCTGCAGTAGAATACACATTACACTACACAATAATGTTGCATTGCATGATCTATAGCTAGATGATTAATGATTTATTCTGTATTTTCAGCATTATACACCACTCTTTTCTCTCTCGCACGCCAGATTCAACTAACCTCGAGGTTGGCTTGAGTTAGTTTACTGCATTCGGAGACCAAAGAAGTTAAAAATCACGACAAAAAGTCAATTTCCATGGGACCGTTCGGGTACTTCGAGGTTATATAGTATCTCACAGCTGCTGCTTGTTACAGAAAGTTTCTTCGTCTGTGTATAATATTTTTCCTTCTTACACTATTATACACGATACATAACATTTTAAGGTGTTGGGTAATGGGTTGGGTATGGATAATTTGAGGAGAAACGGGGACTAACTGTGGAGTAAATTGCACTGCATTGGATTACACATCATGATGAGAAGAAAGGATGAAAGGAAGGAATGAAGAAGAATACGCTTGGCACTCTTGGAAGTCTAACAAAGGCTTATTATATTATAAGGGATGCCAATTCCTCTCCCTCTCTGGCCAGTGTAGCAGGTCAGGTAAAAAAGAGGCAATACAAATATACATACATAACCATACAATGTAATTTTCTCTTGTACAAATGGAGCAGAACCAAAGGAAAGGCAACAAATGTATAGGCATTTAGGCATACAGTGTAGTTATAGTGTAATGAAAGATTCTTCCAGCAGCCTGGCCTATTCTTTCATTTTCGTTCTGACAGAGAGTGAAGTGAGAGCTGAATCTTCACTGCAAGTAACTTTGAGCTGCTGCACTGATAGGTCCTTGTACTCCTGTAACATTATTTCCTATTCTTAGATACTAAATATACCGGTATATACCTATATATATATAGTGTATAGAAGTAAAGATGTGGAAAAAACGGATGACCAAAGGAAGGGAACCGATTCTTCCCTCTCGCATTCCTTCCGTAGTTCTCGTCCTCACACGAAGACCACGAAGTCCCAAATCCCAAAAGTATTTCCGCGGTACCCACCGGCATTTGGGCACATGCCATGCTTCGGGCTTCTCCTCCCCCTTAAACTTTTTCAANCTCCTCCCCCTTAAACTTTTTCAATTCCAAGCCAAGACTTTTAAACTACAGTGCTAGAGAGAGAAGTAGAGACCACATCTTCAAGTTGTCCGTTCCTTACCTGCTCCGCTTATGTTATGTTTGACTACATGCTTCTCTCATTTCATCCCTATCCCAAAGATTCACTTTCTACATCCCACCTTTTCGTTTCATTTGGTTAGGTTAGGTTGGATTGTGGTCAGATGAGATCTACCTACCTACCCAAAGTTTTCCCCAAACACAAGAGTAACGTAACGTAACGTAAGCACAGCAGTAGTATTAAGTGAGTTGAGCTAAGCTAAGGCAGATAGACAACAGTCAGTAAGCAGTAGTCTCTGTCAAGGCACTGGGGACGGACGGACGGACAATGAGACGGGATTATTATTCCTTCTCTAACTAAGCAAAGTAAACTGCAACCCTATATGTACTTTTTGAAGTCAAGGTGTAGTCTCGCTCGGCTAGCTCTCATCAATTACAACACAGTGTTGTTTTGTGTATTAACCACTCTGGACAAGTCACCCTACCTCTGCATTCCATCTCTCCACATATAAAATAAACACCGTATCAAAGTCCATCCATCCCCACACTGTACCCTGCCCTGCCTTGCCATCAATTCAGCTTCAGCTCCAACTCAGTCAGTCAGTTATTAGGTTCAAACAAACTACATAGAGAAGAGGAGAGTATGAATACGAGTACAGGTAGGTAGGCAGTAGATACATGCATACATGTTATGCTTATAAACTGGACCTTGTTTCCTTTGAGTCTGCAGTGATAGCGAGGGCTAGCTCAAGAGAAGATGCAACAGTTGATAGGGTTGTGTAGCTGTGTGTGTTGTGAGTGTGGATTGTGAATGTGGACTACACGTGTGTGTGTATCTAAAGTTTCATACTATGCTGTTTCTCTGTTATGCCGGTTCTTGGCGAAACAATCGATTGCACTGCTTGCAATCTTGTAGTAGTAGTTGGACTGTGACTACCCAAGCCAGTAGCACCAAGTGGGGTAGTAAAGAAGAAAGTAAGTAAGTAGTAAAGTATAGTTGAAGCAGTAGTAGTATAATAATATAGTGAAGTGAAGAAGAAACATTAGAGTTATTATAGTTGGTTATACTGACTGTGCATCAGTATCAGTCTAACCTCACTCAGTCAGTCACTGCCCACTGCCACTGTCTTGTATGACCCCTTCCTTCACTTTCCTTCCTCGCCATCGTCATCATCATCATCACCAACATCAATACAACAACTACTTACTATATACATACTTACAGTCAGTCATTCAAGTCAGTACTACTTACTTACTATAATACTGCCTGCTTACTAGTTACATAGCTTACATTGCATTAACTCCAATTCGAAATTCCATCCAACTTGAGTTGAGACTGAAACTCAAATGGAAGAGGAGTCGTCAAGTCAAATAGGTTGATGCGACAAGTTCCACTAATCAACCATGATGAGTTGACCGGAGCCATGTTCTTGTGGTTTTGGATGTGACTGTGACACTTCCCTCACGTTATTTACTACCTGTTCATTACATCAAGAAAGGAAGATTCACTGAGAGATTTTATTAGTGAGCGTTTGTCTGTTGTGTGCTCTCTGTCTCTCTGTTTCTCTTTTCTGTCTCTCGCCATGGGTATAGGTAGGTACGTATACATGAGAGTGGTATATAGTGATGGTGTGTACGGTCTACGACACGGCTATTTCTCCAGTGACTTGTGTTGTGCTTTGTATTGTGTTTCTTGCAAGCTTTTAGCTACAGCTGCATTTGACATTTCATCAGAGAAGAGGGTCAAGTACTAACTAAGTACATATTATATACTCGAAAGTAAACGTACAGAAGAAAGACTTCTCTTTTACTCTTATACAGAAAAGTTATGTTGGTTGTGTATGTATTGGTATGAGTACGAGTGAAACTAAGCTTGCGTAAAGTATCAAAGTAAAGAAAGCAAGTCGAGTTAAGGATCGTGACTATAAGGTATGCATTTATTTTAACTTGACTTTTATTTCGAATGTGATGTGAGTGAATTCCCTGAGTGAGTTTTTACTAGCCCATGTAGAATAGAATACTTGCATGAAATACAATCCAACGAACGAAATTCAATTCAACTAATATAATTCTACAAGTATTCTTTATTATTCTATCTAGTCTTGTGTTATAACATAGCGTTGACTAAGCTAAGAAGCTAAGCTCTGAGCTGCTTGCCAGTACTAGTAGTGCCTGCTCGTCTAGTTCCATTATGTATTTCTAGTTTGAGTTTGATTCGAACGTCAAAGCCAAGTTTGAGTTTAGGTGATAGAGACGTGTGACTTTAATCAGGGGACCATAAATGTTGCCGACGGTAAGTTTTTCCTGAGCGAATTATGCGTGTTTTTATGACTATATGTCTGTCTGTGAGTTGAGTTGATCTGACTGCTTATTGCAGTTCCATTGCCATTACTAGTGAAGTGACTCAACTGACTCTTCTTCTTACTATTGCTACCTCCATTCCATGCGTAAGCGTAACAAGAATGGTATGGATGGAATGGACGGGCTTTTTTGATTGCATAATCGTACTAAGCACTGAAGAAGACTGAGTGGCGAGTGACCATCACTGTACTGTAGTATGAAAGAGGCATTGCTGGTCTGGCTGAATACATTAGATTTATAGAGTTAGATGAGTTGAGTTGATTTCGGTTGGACTTAAGCCTTTCCTCTTGTCTTTCGTATATACGTATGAATGCGTAGTAGTAAGCACAAAACCTTGTACATATACTTTGTGTTGTTGTATTGTAACTTGTAGCTCGCTGCAAGATATTTATGCATGTAATGTTAGTAATGTAATGAGGGATCGAGAGATGGATAGATGATGTACGTACGTACTTATATGTACGAACTACGGACCATGTACAGGCTGTGAATGTAAGGCAATGCTTGTAATACATATAAATGTACATATATGTATATATGTGTGTGTGTGTTGCGTAGTGAATTTGGGAGATAGAAATGAAGTGTCATGTTCTCAGCTCTCAGCATAATACGCGAATGGATTGAATTGAAGGGTGTGTTCTGTTCTTGTATGTATGCATTTCTGCGTTCCTCCGCAGATTAGCCCTCCGGCATCCGAATCGAGATGAGCGAGAGGAGAATGACAATAACTATTTGTGGACAAAAAATTGTTGGGGGGTTCCTTTTCCCACTTACATTACATCCACAATCCACATCAGTCAGACAGACACACACACATCACACATACGTACGTACATACATACATACCACTGAGTTGAGTGAATAGGATGGATGAACGTAACGTAATGTAACAGAACTGAGCAGACAGACTGCGGACGGACGGACTGAAGACATGATTCAATAAGCCCCGTAATATTTTTCTACCACACAACCATAGCCACATCCATTCCATACGCACAACACACATTGTATCACAGTTCACTCATATAAATACAATGTACATCATTCCACTCACTCACACATCACAAAGGGATCATACCTTCCTTTTAGTCTTTCTTGCGTATCTCTGAAAAGTACCCAACCAAGCAAGGTATACAGAGTAATTAATGTGTTCTAAAGTTACTCTACGCATTTAAGATAAACACATAGTAACTATGCGACCGAGGCCACTGCCTCGACACTTACTTACTCTTTCTCTACCTCGATAGATAATTCCTATGTTATCTCTATTGCTCTGCTTTACCAAATAGCAATTAAATGCGAGACCATAGGACATTTGGTTTGGTTGGAAATTGGTTAGACCTGTGGTGTAATGTTGAATGTGATGCGGTTAGGAGCTGATGATCATGATGAGATGATATTTCTTCTTTTTATTTTCCCTTCTTAGAACGTAGTAGTTAGTGAGTGAGTAGTAAGTAACTAGTAAATAGTGTGTGTAGTAGTAGTAGTGGTAGTTGTTGTTTAGTTTAAATACCTACCTGCATGAAGTTAAGTCGAGGTGTGCTGAGAAGAAAACATGTTGGATAGGATGAGAATAAGAAGCAGGAGCGCTGAGTTGAGCTGAGCTGAGTAGTCTTCTTCTTGAGTCCGAAATTCAATTGAGGGTGGATCATCAGCGGAATGATAATTTTCCAATGTTAAAGCAAGTGGTAGTTGTAGTTGCCTTGTGTAGGTAGATATATGAGGAGTAGTGAAATACGTAAAAAGGTTCTAGAGAAATGGAAAATAGTGGATTGCAGCAGAGAGCAGGCCTTCTTGCATAATTTATATCATGTAGTTTGTGTCTTCATAAATTGATATTCATATGCTGATTAGCCCTGGAAGAGATACACATGGAGAGGAAGCATTGGAAGAGCAGACAAGGCATGTGATAGGATTGTAAATCACGTCAAATTGGTTTTTCTTTCATTCTCTTTTCGCTCAATTGACATCTATCTCCTTCCTTAGCTTAGCTTTGTTGACTCCTTGCTACTCTTATAACTACCAAACAACTATTCACTAAGTCAAGTCAAGTCAGATACTTCATCCATACATACGAGGCATTCATACTTTTTTTAGTCTTAACAACCCAGCTCAAAGTCTCAAAATCAGTCAGTCAGTCAGTCAGTCAGAGTGGAATTTGAATTTTGAAGCAAATGCGCAAAGTACCTTGATCAGGGTATTATCGCTTGGTGTCATCTGTCATGTCATTTCTTGTTGCTTGATTAGTGCTTCTTAAGTACCAACACATGATGAAGAAATGGAGGAGAGCATTGCGTAGTTATCACAATAATATAAGACAAGTACTTGAAAAAATAACCAAGTTTGTAGTTGTAGCAATAGGTAGTGGAGAGACGACCGGCAAGTGCAATTGGATATAAGCAGCTGTGAATTGAAGAATTCCATATCCTACTGGCTGGCATACATTTTTATGTTAGAAGGATTAGGAGAATGCTCAAAGGCATACGGAGTTGCATACAAAGCAGCAGGACAATGCAATCCACACAGGACATTACGCAACTTATCATTACTTGCTGTCGTTGAATTCGACTCGTAGTTCAGCTCAAGACACCCTCATGCATTGTGAACTGAAAGTGAACTTTATTTTGTCTGTTGTTGCGTAAAAGGGCTACTAGGACTGGAATTTTAGGCTTTT
>JAAXYV010001095.1:0-10190 GCA_036851875.1 Novacerus sp. FZ-2019
TACTACACAAACGCTTCATCATCTGTAAAATCTATTCCCTCAAAACTTTAATTTATCTCACCAATATGTTCACAAAATCAAACTACCTTATATAATAAACTATAGTAATGTATTAACTAGCTAGGAATTAAATTAAAGAAACTTGTAGTTACTCAAAGGACTACCTACTCTTCATTTCTGATAAACGTAGCTGAGAAGGAAAGCAATTAATTTTTCCCAGAACTTAGATATGCGCACTTTATTATATTGAACTGTATTACACTGCATTGCATTACATTACATTACATGCAGGCCAGTAGTACAAGAATCCACAGAACAGAATCGAACAATGTTTCATCCCACTCACTCCATATTTTCAGCTTAGCACGGCTGACTAAGCCGCAAATGTGTCAATAGATTCCGGATTAGACCGGATTTGATGAGACTCCAGTGCAATATGCACAACGTCTCCACGTCCACACTCAGAGAGACAGAGAGGGGGAAATTCACTCTTTACTGTGATATAGTGCACGGCTGTAAGCTCAGTTGAAACTTAAGCCTTATAATATTCTACTTGCATTAAGTATAATTTCTGTCTCAATATCCTAATATACTGAATACGAATCTCCCTTCATAGTTCTCCCATAAGTATCATATCAACACATATTGGGAGAATATTAAACGTGGTGCTAATCAAACAATTTTAGCCGGATTAAACTAAACCTTATAAACCGAACTGACTATAATATATGTGTCTCTATGTACTCTAGTAGGTAAGTCTACTGAGAGAGAAAGTCTCGACAAACTACTCTGTTATATTGTACTGTAAGTTAGTCATAGCATATATAATATCCAAATATCCTACCTTTCATTATTATTAGCTTGACTGCGCCTCTAGATCCTCTGATGCTTCATAAGCTTCACAGCAGTTTCACTTTCTCCTCTTCTCTTCCAGGGATTTGATTTTAAGATTCTTTGCTGATTTCGACACGTATTGAAATACTCGATTCATTATCCATTTCATCTCGTCAGTCGTCTACTCATGCTAAGGCAATGTCGTATCATTCGATGTGATGTGATATCACGTCATGTGATATCTGATATTAAATTCTACTTTTTTTAAATCCTGACAACAGCTCCGCCCTTTTTGTCCAACTTCACGTGGGCTTATAGGCACTGCACTATTATTTCTTATATGCCTCATATAGAAAGTAATCAGTCGGCAAACGAATTTCATTCCACAAACTCTAATCAAGGTAACAATAAATTTCTGATGATTTTTAATCATTTTGATGTCTTCACTGTCTGCAGTTACTTCGGCGAGAAAATATATCTGTAATTCACAAAATTACTCAATTACAATACATTTAGGAATACTTACGAATAAACTGCAATTCTATACATAATATTATTAGAATATATCATAGAATGAAACGGTGTTTGAATATAGCATGAAACCACATGGAAAAGAAATGTACATATATTTAAATCCTACATTAAAAAATGTAAAGCTGAAGTCAAAGGCAAATGCAAGCCAAGTACCGAGTAAAAGTCCAGAAGCTCATCAATTCTAAAAAGGCAGTGAGGCAGTAGGCAGGCAGGCAGCCAGCCAGGAAGTTCTTATTTTATACCCTGAAACTCTACTCCACTCGTTTTGCCTTGCCTCCACTGTATAATCATGCCTAGAGATAGTAGAGTACGGAGCTATTTGGAACGACCCTCTTAACAGACGGAACTGGAGCCCGCACTAAAATCCCCGCACCGCAATATATAAAACATTGTAATTTGCCATCATTTTATTCCCATAATCATAAGGGACCTTTATAAATACAGACTAAATGTACGGATGAATCCTAAGATAAAATGCACTACTGAGAGATCCTCTCTTCTCTTCTCTTCTCTGCTCTTTCTCCTCTATTCTATTCTCCTTTGCACTGCACTGTACTATACTGCACTATACTCTGCTGTACTGTACTGAACTCTACTTCACTTTTGTACTCTGCTGTATGGTATAATATATTTTCTTCCCCTCTCTCCATCCTCGTATACATAGTCAAGTAAGTCGTTGTCGTCGTAGTCGTCGTTCCACCACTATTACTACTTCCTTCCCACTTTCCCATTTCATTTCATTCCACCATACCAAAGCTAACCAAACGAGACTATGCGATTCCATTCCATTCCTTTTCTTTAGGACTTTGCTTCGTTTTTCATGCAGCAGAAAATCGAAAGCAGAGAGAAAAGTCGAAAGCTAAGCAACGCATATATAGAAAGGACACTACATACAGTAGTATAGTAGTGGTTGAAATATTTTGTATGAATAGGTATGCTATGGTAGGGTATAGGATATGGGTATTATATTATAACATATAAATTGCAGTGTAGACTGTAGAGTAAGTATATGCTATATTCTGGTTTGTTGCTTGCTTGGTATAAACCTGCATAGGAAAAAAATGTGTTGTTTCCACCCAAAGTGGGCCTTTGCTTATGCAATATGTAAATACATAAATCAGCTATATAAGGCAAAGTGAGACAGTCACAAACCAAAATCCTCTTCTTGCTCCAAACCCAAAACACATTTGCTTTGCAACCCAACCCAACCCATAACCCGGTTCGGATTCTTTGCAATTGAATGTAGTTATACATATACATTCCGTTCAGACGTATGCCGAAGCCAAATCTAAAGCCATTCCAAGCCCAGCACTAGAATACATTTGTTGACATCAAGGGAAAGTCCTCTTCTGAGTACTTACTCTATGTACTCTACAATACCATAGAGTAAATGTGGATAGACGAAGTGTGTAGTAATGTGTATGTAAGTGTATGTGAATGTAATAGAAGGCTAGACGAGTCTGAAGTCAAGTCAAGTAAAGTCGTGGCCAAATGTGAATCGGAAGTAGAGAAGATCTCACGGTGATCGGACTTGAAAAAAGGGCAAATTTTTCGCTTCTACTTCAGAGCTGAGAGAGACAGAGAGAGAGGCAAACGTCAGATTTATTTACGTATTGCATTCCATATAGTTTCATATACATGCTTTCTGTATATAACTGGGATTTGGATTTGACTCCCCTTGCCTTTCCTTTCCTGTACTTTTCTCCTCTGCTTTCCCTGTGTCTGTCTGTAGTCTATTATATTATGCTATCCGAGAGTAGAAGTATATATCTGTGGATGTGAGTACGAGTGAGTGGGTAGGTACGTTAGGATATTATGCTAATGCAAATACGAGAGAGAGAGTGAGTGTAAGGCAAAATAATACTCTTAGTACACACAGAAATGGAGAGAGAGAGAAGTATAAATGACATGACACGGCGGTTCGGTTTCCTTTCGTCTCGGTTTCGGATCGGTTCAGATCCGGGTTCTGAATCGGAATCTCTCTCCCATCAAAATGTAAATGTACTCACTAGTATACTTATAGCAGTGGTATTGAAAGTACATTTGTGTATAAGCATGAGTACAGTTGCATGCATGTAAAGCATGGACTTGAATAGAATGGGTGTGTGTGTAGCGAATGCAATGCAGCAGAAGTTGAATGTTCAAGTCAAACGAAGGGAAACCGGATATTGCCGCAATATTGCTTGCTTTACTTCTTTTCCTGAGCCAAGCTGAGCTTCTAGTGATTGGGTCGGGTCATGTCATTGTATGGAATTTACTTCTGCTTTTTCGAAAGTGTTTTCTACGTTCATTGAGTCACAATATAAGTTAGAAGTTTTTTCAATTTAACGCTTCGGTATAACTTTCATCAAGATATTATTACATAGAAACAAGTAATTCATTGGCGATCCAAAATATTTAATCGGTATTTTGATGTTACCCACAAATACCTTAAAACCTACAACCAATTTTAAGGTTAAATATTCAAATAGAACGATAGTCAAACAAACTAAATCATTGCCCTTTAAATATATTCTATTCTAGTTTAAGGTATCCTTCCATAATAACAACAGTTATTATGGAAATCTTTTGAGGTATTTACTTGGGACTGAATTAAAAGAAAATAATTCATTCGAGTCAAAAAATATTTCATTTTACTGCTTAATTCTTCTTAAACTTAACTCACTTTAAACTACAAGCGATTTTGCAACTTTGTTTAAGAATTGCTTAAATCGAAGCCAACAATTTATTGGTGTGTTTGTATGTTCATTATTAATACACCCTTGAGATATTTTTCAACTTTTTTTGCTCTTCAATGAAGTTTGAAGAGCAAACAAGTTTGAAGCTCAAGATATACAATGTCGGCCCTTGTAACCAAGGAGGAATGCAACACCAAAGTCTAAATTAAAGTATGTATAAGACTTAATCTGATTAGAAACTTTTGCATTGAAGACATGCTCCAGTCCGAACGATTTTACCAGATTCATGCATCAATTAATAATTTAATGAAACCGTTTCTTCAAGATTCTGAAATTATGACAAACTATACGACAGCTATGCAGGAAGCTTCACCGTCGAGTAGCAAACATTTTTGGTCTAATGAATCGATTTTCTAGAGATTCAAGACTTCCATTATTTCAACAGTTCATCATTTTTGTAAAGTTGTATTCTTAAAAAATTCACTGAGTTTACTCTATTTTTCACTTTGACAGTCGGCTAGTATGTTCCACTTTATGATTTGAACATTAAATTAAAATTACCTAATCATAACTTCACAGAATTTAAATATTAAGGACGAGACAAGGAGCAAATGTTAGCTAAGGAACCGGCTCGGTTTCTTTATAATTGTTAAGGTTAATTAAAAATTAAGGAGTCGACTGGTCCAGTGGTCTAGCGCACTTGACCTTGATCTGTGCAAAAATAAAAAGGCTTTACCTCTGATCGGTCCTAAAGTCAATTCTGATCGGGAGTAGTTGCGTAAAATGCAAATAATCCCTAGCAGATAAGGGCATCTTCTACATAAACTTGAGTCTGTGGTCGACTCAGTTGTATAGTTTATAGCCACCGTGGCCTCTATTTCATCAACGAGCTGGAGAGTGCTCACATAAAAACGAATTCAATACAGCACAATTTCAGATATTTTAATGTTTTCAATTTTTTGTAATCAGTGTCTTTACATTACCTCATTTACACTGACAGTTTTAAAAATATTAAGAATTTTTTAAAACGTCGTTTATTTTTTCCGTAGTGGGATATCAAAACAATGTGGAAACTATAGATTTGAAGTATTTTGAAATTTAATCGATTAAATAGTATCTGCTTCAAACAGTTAAAGTTGAAGGTTTTTACCAAATTTTTACTAATTACATGGCGTTTATGTACTAGGGCTAGAAAGAGTGACTTGTGTAGTACATGACGATCATGTATTTGGGCTGCAAAACTGTTACTAGGATACACGACGTTCATGTACTTGGAAATGACAAGATTAAATGAGAAGATAGTCCGGATATTTACACAATCAGGAAAAACAGACAAATGAAGTAAACAAAGTTAAAGCAATGAAAGTCTGACTTGCCTCAACATCAACGCAGGCAAGCCAAGTAAGCCCCATATTGTGTATACCTTATGCTATAACCCGTCGACTATTCAAATAATTTCTATACAGTCTAAAAAAAATCAATCAAACATCATGCCATGAAGCACTACGAAAACCAGACTGAAACGTAATCACAACAAACTTCACAAAGTTAAGTAAAATGAAGCATATAATTTGTATAGAAAAAAAATCAGAGCACACAAATAAGTCGCATATAACCTCCAACCGGTATTGCCAGGTAACATTAAAACATAGTGACAATAAGGTAAGTTTTAGACTTGTGTGCTTTGATCTGTTTCGTTTGGCTCACTCAACTCTTTGTTTGATTCAAGTCATCTCTTCTGAGTCAATCATCACCGCCAGTCTAGAAAAACCAGACATGACTTCGACACACAACTAGCACTACTATACCAACAAGCTCTACAATACCAGACACAAAGCCTACCTCAGAATGTTTTCAGACAGCCAGACGACATGGAAAGACTTTTTCCAAGCGAATATCTACAAAGTACAGGAAATTTACAATGGCATTCAGTCAACAACTCAGTAAAAAATGGCAATGACAAAATTCCGAGAAAAACAGGAGAATGATATCCGTTATTTCTTACTTTTCCTTGCTGCAACCAACCTTCAAACCAAACCATAATCAAACCAGGACTTTCTTCTTTCATTCTAGTCTAACATGAGACATGGGGTTTTGAAAGAAAAAATCTATCGTAACATTTTTTCAGACGATGAAATCTACTGAGCTTTACAATTAAACATTACTTATGATCGATCAACAAAGAATCTTACTATACAGTAGCATGTATTACTAACCAATTACAGTAAAATCAGCTTACTGAACGGGAATTATTTATTTTACTCATTTAGTTCTAAAAATTACCTAACTGGCAAACTTATTTTTCAAATTCTAATAACATTGATCTTTAAACTATTCAACTTGTAACATATTCCCACATAAATGCTTATATTAGTAATTCTTTTTAGATGAATAAATAACTAAATGTTAATCGCCGCCAGAGCTATATCATCATAATAGAATTATTATATGTGGCGTTGAATTAATATATCAAATCTCTGTCCCGCCTGCACAAATTTTGTTATTGAATCATACTAAATACAGGTAAGACAAGTTGTAGTAGAAAATGCTTTTTANAGGTAAAACAAGTTGTAGTAGAAAATGCTTTTTAAGTGCAGAATGTTTATGCTTGAGTGAAGTATGGAAATATAGTACAAGTGTAGCATGCATATCTGCTGCAGACATTGAGTAAAGTGAAGTATAGTATAATAGGTACAGTATAGTTTAGGTTGTATTATTGTGGTTGTTGGTGAAGTTGCAAATAGTTGGTTTGGTTCCTTTCTTTTACTTTACTTAACTTTACTTTACTCTGAGCTGAACTGAAGTGAACTGAACTCTGTTTTTTTATTATTCTTTTGGCTCTGTTCTTTTGAAATCTTTTCTTTCTCAATTTCAATAGAAGAACTTAGTTAGTTTTGCAAAGATAAATTATGTAAACACGACCCAAAGGAGACACTCGAGGGCCTAACTGAACAAGGCGTGTATACTTAGGTAGCAATGGAGGTAGTAAGCATACAGAATGAGTTGAAGAACTACACTTTACTTTATATTTTACTTTACTTACTTGTTGTAATGGAGCGAGTGAGTGAGTGAGTGAATGACTGGCTGAGTGAATGAGTGAGTGAGAGAAGGAGAAGAGAACTATAGAAAATTAAAGAATAGAAATGATGAAAAGGAGATGTGTGCATTTTGAAAGAGAGCGAGCGCAGGGTATTGTGTTACAGTTAATTTGTATCCGTCTCAATTTCGGCTTCTGGTCTCCTCTCTTTCAGTTTGGGCATGGTTTGGTTTCGGCTCGGGTTTTTTTTTCTTTGCTTTGCCTTGCTTTGCTTTGCTTCAAGTTAAGTTAAGTTAACCCATGCTTGTTTTGAGTTTGGTTTTGCTTTGCATTTACTTTGAATATGAAAGGACAAGAAAGAAATTGAAAGAAAGAAAACTTACCAAAGCTGCAACTACAACTACAACTATTCATTCCTCAACTTTCTTTATGTGTAAAATTCTCTGTGTATGTAAACTTTTTTTTCACCTGAACAGAATAGGACGCTGACTGAACCGAATTGAACTGAACTGAACTAAACTAAACTAAAGTGAACTGAACGGATTTCATTGTGAGGGAACCAATGTTATGTACCTATATGTATGTGATGTACTTATAAGGTTTCTCACATTATTTACATTTTAAATACTTCCACACAGTCTATACCTCACACTGTACACATTATTCAAAAGTCTGTCTTTCATTCTTTCACATTCATACATTAATACATTCAACCTGCCTAACTTAATTTACGATGTGAAGATGTAAATAAACAACGAATGGATTGGAAACTAACTTGTTCTTCCTCTCTTGTCCTTTCTTCAATGCAAAATACATTGTGGAAATGAAAATTAAGGACTACAATAATATTCCCATTCCTATACATCATTTTGTCTTCTCTTTTCTTCTCGTGGACTTGACTATGTTCGTTCCTAAGCAATCGTTTCAGTTTGAATTTATGTTCAAACCATAAGAAAAACCTAAGTAAACTAACTAAATCAAAGCAATTCAATTCAAAGCAAAGCAACAAGATCACAAAATTTGCTGTTGCCACCAATTCTTCAAAACTCTACTTCCTTGTTTCCGTATTTGTTTAGTATGTACTACTACAATATAATACATATAGTGTTGTTACACAGTGAGTGACTGAGTGAATGAATGAATGAGTGAGTAGTGAGAAGAATCAAATTAAAGGAGCAATAAAATCAAATTGAATCAAGTGAAATGGAATGAATGCAAGGAAACGAGAGCAAATGAACCACTAGGCGGGTTGTTCATTCTAGCTCTGCAGTTGCATCTTGCATCCTTCCCATGCATTTCACACACACACGGATTCGGGATCAGCTCAGCTCCAGCTCCATGAAATCCAAATCCAGCTCTATCACTGTTCTGGTGTTGTCTTCTCGTTTCGTTGTTATGCAGATACCAATAAGAGTGAATGGATGAGGAAAGGGAACATATGCCATGCCATACGATGCTAGAGGCGAGTGTTTACTAAATTGTCTATATTGCATTAGTGTGGATGGATGGAAGAAGGGCTAGCAGTAATACTTCTCCTACCAACAACAACGTAATGCTGGGCTAACACAATTCTAAATACATTTCAATGCAATTAACCCAATCAATCCCAATTGTTGCTTCAGACTTCAGAAACAGACTGGGAGTGAGGCTAACTTGAATTGAATATAAACTGGATGGACAGCTAGATGTAAAGTAAAGTAACTGAGTGGGCAAAACCAGAGTCAGACAACTGAGTTGGGTTGGGTTTGGGTCGACTATTTTGGTTAGTTTTGTTTTGGTTTGGTATAGCCTTGCAGTTCAGGACAGTACAGTACAGATAGCTTTTTCTGTTGAGTTGGTCTAGTTTGGTTTCGAGAAAGAGATAGGAGAGTAGAGTTGACAGTAGATTGTGGAGACGAAATCTCTCCCCTTGTTGTAATTTAATTTTCATTTGCATCCACATCAGACTCCGTCTCTAGTCTATATCACATCAAATAGCACCTAACATGACATAATCTAACCTTAAACCCAATGTGTACAAATATCGGTTTAGTTTGGGTGCCTGAGCTCGTGGTGCGGAACAATATGCGTGATAATGAACACACGCCTACAATCATCACTAGAGAGGAATTTAAATTTGAACTGAATTTTATTCCACTTCATTATAATATACTGCACAGAATAAACCTAGTTGGAATGAAAGAACTTCAAAATTTTGTAAAATTCTATTGTTTGTGTATTTAATTTATATAATTGGTTATTCTGTGTTGAAGATAAAAAAATTCCTTTCAGCTCAGTTAGAAGTTTTAAGAACTGAGAATATTTTTACATCAACAGTGTAATTAAAATGTAGAAAATGAATAAAAAATCTCAATTATCATAATTTTATAACTCATGCAAATTCATATGAAGTAACAAAAACCAACAGTCATTAATTCTCGCCCTTGACGAAATCACGTTCCCCCTTTGAAGCCACTCTCGACTGTGTAACCCTAAACTTCACTCGGCTCCGCGACCAACATTTTCAAAAGTGAAGAGACCAAAGCGAATGGCATTTGCATTGTGAGCCTCCAAATGCTAATTTAAATACCAAACCAATTAATCAAACCCTTTCCGTATGCAGCCATTCTATATACATATTATTCTAATGCATCTGCATCACTCATACATATATTAACTCCTCCTCTTGGTAATGCCCCTAGCAAAACATTCCAAGGAGCAACAAATCCACACTACAGAGATTTATGTAAGTCTCATTTTAAACACTATTTCTAAACTACATTGATTTTAAACTTCAATTGCTGACAAGAAACAATAAGATTGTATACCAAAAAAATTACCAGTAATGAATTACACAAAATAAAAAATTTAAACCATTATTATGGGCATCCATATTCGGTTGACTTGTGCCTGGTTTTGGAAATTTGAGGTATCATGCCTCATGCCTAAACTCTCGCACCATGCTTCATGTTCTATCATTGCCTCAAAATTTCTATGCTTACAGCAAATGTCATGCTTCATGCCTCATTTGATGTCTCAAGTGTCATTTCTTGAATTTTATTCCTCAAATATCATACATTAACTTTATTTAACCTAACATAACACTAATCATAACAATACATTTTCAA